>JADBJO010007039.1:0-2500 GCA_016801955.1 Conus betulinus
ACATCGTCGTTATTGTCTTCATCATGAGCATCATCAAACATTGTCGTCACACCTGTCCATATCATCATCATCATCATCATCATCATCATCATCACCACCATCACCATCTCATTTCTTGGTCGGCGTCCATCGTTGTCACCCAGCATCGGTTACCATTATCATCGACTTACGTCGTTTATACTTTTTTGCTTCACTATCATCTATTATCGTTATCATCATCTTAGTGGCTTAGAAAGAATGAGCGCCAAATTTTTTTCCGCACACGAACTGCCAACCCTGTGCTCTTTTACAGATCCAAGGCAAATGCCCATGGCCATTACTCCCCCAGAGGAAGAGAAAGAAAGGTGGGTCATCAGAAGTTGCTGGTCACTTTAATTTGTCTGTCTGGCCCTAAACGTCTAGGCTTCTCTACCCCACTTTTTCAGATCTTATCCTCAAATTATCTATGCTTTACTACTCATACCGTAACCTGCTCCATCTAATCCTAAGGATAAAGCAGTATGTGTGGCACCTTCCTGATCCAAAGGAGATACGTAGATCGATTTGATACCTCAGAGGCTATCAAACTCCATAGCTGCTTTCGACCACCTGCGAGCAATCCTTTGCTCTGGGCTGCCTGTGAATGCATTTGCGGCTACACTTCAAGTGTAGCTGTATCTGCTTGTTTCCCACTTGCCCATCACCGCAGTATTGGGTCGGGTGATATTTTGACTTAAAGTGAAGGAGAGCTGCACATGCTGTTACGTCACTCAGTCGCTCTAGCCTATGTCATGTCTTCCGAGTGGCAAGACACGGTCAAAATGACTGGAGGTAGGTCAGGATGCAGTGAAAGGCCAACAATGTCATCTTTGTCTGTTAGCTTTCCCAGTCGTCGCCTGTCTGCCCTACTGAGCCAGCAGATGTTTAAGCTGTCCCGACTTTACCTAGACAAACAGATGCTAGCTCACCGAGTGGATCAGACCAGCCAGCTACCTTCACCAGATCCAGGTGGCCAGTCAAAGCCATTCTGATACTGACGTCCTCCCTTAGAGGATGGCACCATGCCACCAGCATCCGTACAGGTGCTTCCAGCATGACAAATTTAAAGGATGCCACAGACAAGCTTTATGAAGACCCTGGGCATTACAACCGCAATGCTCCATGAACATGAATTCTTAGTTATTGACGATTTCGATGCTGGAATAGGTACAGATAACCAGACATGGCTGTGTGTCTTGGGATCCGAGCTGTTCGGCTTGGTATCATTTCAGCCATATTGTCAGACGCAGTTCATGACAATGAAATTGGTCTCAAGATCAAGCTGGAGGTTGGAGGGAAGCTTCACATGCAAAGTTTCATGCCAAGACCAGGTGGAAGAGTAGCAGTCACTGTGTGACTTCTTGTTTGCGGATGACTGTACGCTCAGTGTTGCCACTGAGGTAGCAAAACATACAAGGACTCTGAACTGCTTGTGACTGCTTCTGGCTTACGATTAGTAGCAGGAGGACATGAGTCCTGTGCTTCAAAATCTTTCGGGTGGAACCAGAAATCGTTGACAAACGCTGAATGCTGTTGAATGTTTCACACTTCTTGGCAGTAAACTCTCCAGATTTGGTAACATTCACGACGAGGTCAATACGCACATCGTCAAAGCATTTTTTTTTTCGACACGAGGAAGTGGGGGGAGAGGAACAGTATAAGGCTCGCCACAAAACTGAAGGTGTACGAGACTGTTGCACTGCAGGCAGTATGATACGCCTGTGAGTCTTGGACAGTCTGTGTGCGCCATACCGTAAAGCATGCACGCTACCACATGAAGTGCCTTAAACGTTACTAAAGATCACTTGGAAAGGCACATTTTCAGAGAGGTTCTCTCTTGAGTTGATCTGCCAAGAAGCTACCTTGCAGAGAAGACTACATGCTGGTAGGATACTACATGCTGGCAGTGCCAAAAAATATATGCTGAATGTTTTCTGACTCTTCAATTCCCATGCTTTGCAAAATAACATTGGTTGCCAATATTCTGTTAATAATTCTCATTTGAAACCATCTTAACTTTATGTCTTTTATCTGTCGAATTTTGTGAAAAGTTTTAACCCATATTACTTCCTTCTGTAATCTTACATTCCATTTATGGCAAAAACCTGGTTCTGTCTTGTCCTGCTTTAATAAACCGTAGTAATGTGAGGCTCCTCTTGAAACTGAACGGATTTCAGTTAATAATTGATTTGTGCTACTTTCTTTCCAAGCCACCTCCTTATCTTCAGTGCTGCAGACTAATTGTGTCAAACCTGTGGCAGAACTTTCAGAGCTAACTCTCTGTTATCCTGCCAAATCCTATCCTGATCTGTTACATCGTTTGCTGTTCTACCCTGCTCCATGCTACCTTAAGTTGTAGTATCCTACCAGATGCTACCCTTTCCAGTACTATCCTATCCTACCAGACAATACCCTATCCTGCCAGATTCTGTGTTATTATACACTATTCAATATACCAGATCCTAACCTATCCTATGCTATT
>JADBJO010007039.1:7500-16969 GCA_016801955.1 Conus betulinus
CCCAGAGACTTAATTCTCGTAAAAGGTGCAGCCATAGTTTGTCTACTTCCGGGAGCCACGATCAAGAGACGGAAGCAATGAACTGAAAAGAAAACAAAAACAACAACAACAAAATAGTAGCTTTTGTTCACCAACAAAGCATTTCTATGACTGAAAAGTTGCTGTCGGTCATTTCTTGTCAGACAGGAATACACATGATTGTGAAAATGATGGTGGTAGTGAAGGTGAATGTTTATGTAATGATGTGCATAATTAAGATACTGTTTGAGCAGAAATCTTGTCGTGATTGCTGTTGGTGATTTATGACCAGTGCATTACAATGCCCATTTCAGATCCAGAAGGTTTACTTAGTCAACGATGGGAACACCCGGCTGCCAGTGTATAAAGTTGTTGTGACCTACAGAGAAATGATGTTTAACTGTCACGCAACTAGCTACAGACTTCTTGATGCTGGCACCTTCGTTAGGACCAAATTCAAATGTAATGTAAGTTTACATTGTCCTTGGCACTTCTCACATCCGTCAGCCTATCGATAAGGTCACAGTATAGAGACCGACATCTTAAAAGTTATAATGATCTTCTTGCAATAGTTGATGGTGATAAGATATCTGTTCTTCCTCTCTTTGATCTGTCAGAGGCATTTGATGTAATTGCCTGTGGAATTCTTCGTTTCAGGCCGCAATATTGTTTTGGCGTTCTGGGCACCGCCCTGGCGTAGATACAGTCTCATCACAATGAACTCATGCAGAAAGTCACAGTAAATGCCTCAGTCTTCCAGCTACACTCTTGGAATACTGGGTTTCTCAAGGTTGTGTTCTGGGACCTGTATTGTTTATCATTTACATGAGCCCTGTTTTTGAAATAGCAAACCGAGACATTCTGTCTCAAGAAAGTTTTGCTAATAACACACTGCTCGCTCAGTCCATCTTGGTACTTATGTCCAGCAAGACTTGGAAAATATTCAAAACCGCATCAGTAACATAAGGTCTTGGATGACACTCAACACACTGCAGTTAGTGATAGAATTTTTTGTTTTAATTCGGTAAATGTCAGTCCTACGTTTAAAAAAAAAGCATCCCTCACTTCAAACACACCTGTATTGATAATACTGACCTTTAGTTCTCTCCCCCATGTCAGCAAACCTGGTGTCATCTCTTATCAATGTTCTTTTTTCAAATCTTATACATCAGGATAACATGTCGAGAACTTATCAGAATAAGCAGTGTCCGCCACTGTCTGTCTGTGGATGCTACCAAAGCTTCCATCAGCACTTTTTGTTGTGTTGAAGCTTTATTATAGTAATTCTTTTCTCACTGATGTCCCCAAACATTTGCTTCCAAAGCTCCAAAGGTTCAAAAGAGTACCGCGAGGCTGAACAATCGCCCATGCATAAACATACCACACTTTTCCTGAAATATTTGCGCTTGCTGCTTGTTGAATCGAGAATTTCACAAAGTCTTTGTTTCAGTCTGTTTCTCATCTCTTGCTGGCACTGGTCCTGACCATCTGACATTTTCACTCCCTAATTCCATCTCCAAATCTCCGTTCTTATCAGATGAGTGTATTCTCCGGGTTTCTTCTGCCGGAACAAATTTTTTTAGAACAGCATTGTCTCTCTGGAATCAGTCTGTGTGGTTTTGGTCGCTCACCTGAGACCAAAATTTGCATCCAGGTCGCAGAAATAAAAATCACTGTCGCTTCTTCCTTCGTTTCCTTTGTCTTTAGTGACATTCATCTTGCCTGGAGAAGACCAGAGAGATCGAAAAGCGTTGTGTTTGTTTTCCAGTTTGTGTGTTCTTTGTGTTGGACGGCGCAGTAATTCTGTTTTTACCCCCTTTTTTCACTCAGCACTGGTCACGCCTCCCCCACACACACCGCCCCTCCCTTCATCCCACGTCGTTTCCCCATCCCCGACACCCCTACTCCTACAGGACGAGTCTACATCTATTGTGTGTATGTCTACACCGTGTGTGTGTGTGTGTGTGTGTGTGTGTGTGTGTGTGTGTGTGTGTGTGTGTGTGTGTGTGTGTATGCGTGCGTGCGTGCGTGCGCGCGCGCGCGCGCGCGTGTGTGTGTATGTGCGTGCGCGTGCGTCCGTGTGTGTGTGTGTGTGTGTGTGTGTGTGTGTGTGTGTGTGTGTGTGTGTGTGTGTGTGCGATGGTAATTGTGATGATGATTTTGGCGATTTGACAAGCATTTGACTTACATGAACATTACATTACTTAGTCTTATGAGGCACGGGGCGGTTTTTTTTTTTTTTTTTTTTTTTTTTTTGCTTTTTTCATTGAATGCTATATTTCTTGATCTCCAACTAGTATGACATCAATTGTTACGTCATTCAGTTTGATTTCACGTACACAAAAGTGTCAACGTCTGGTCCGACTGAGAACGATTTCGTAATAACTGTCATGGAAGCTGAAACTGTTATCTTTACATTGATTTACAAAATGATTTGTACATTCTTGTATCGATGTTCCATATTTCCTGGGGTTAATTAGCACCTCCCTGCCTCATCTCTACCTCAGTCTCTCTCTCCCTCTCTGTCTGTCTGTTTGTTTGTCCGTCTGTCTATCTGTCTCTCCTTCTCTTTCTCTCTCTTTCTCTCTATCTCTGTCCTCCCTACCCCTTTTCCTGACCCTGGTCTGTCATAAGAACAATGTAAGAGCTGTGTTTGCGATGTTTTATCATGCTCATCAGGCAACATGGTTGTTTTATTTCATAACCTCTGTTTTTGGCAATGTAGAGAAAAAAGTTATGAAACAATAGCATCTGCCAGGGAGCAGTTATGTCCCTTGATGTCTTAATGGCATACCCTATGTGTGCCTGCACCCTATGTGAACACACCACGGGCTTCCAAGGGTGGTACATAATTGCTCCCGGCTGTATCATTCTGTAACTGGTCCCACCCGCGCATATTAGAGTGTATTTTTATTTTCTTGTTTATCACTACTACTTCTGTTTTGGCAATCTAGTGTTTGAACCAAGTATGACCAAATGACCAAAAACGGTCATATGACTCTCATAGCGGTAGATTATGACGCGTTTTGAATATCTTATTTAAGCTTTGTCTTACTGTGCTCAAATCTGTTCATTGTTATCACAACATTGAGTGAATAAAGTTTTGTTTAACGCAAGTAAATCAGAAACTAGATTGTTTGAAGTTTGTCTTTTTAAGTTTTAATTTCTGTTCTTCATGAATATAATAAATAATGCCACAAAACTTCATTTTTTCGGATTTTATGAACTTCTTAACAATTGAATCACAAAGACTGAACTACACACCTGTTAATGAGGCATGCGCTATTCAGAATGGAGGGGACACAGCTTTTTGACAGCACATATTGATATCGTCTCCCTTTATATGTTTCTGTGTTTATTGTGTCAATGTTTCCATAATGATAATCATGGTGATTGGCACTGTTGAGCTATAACTTGCCAAAAAGCTGGGAAAGAATGTTATGTTCGGGCTGTGGAAGCTATATTTAATGTTGCTGTATCTGTTGAAAAGAAAGATCATGTTGCGCGTGAGGAAGTAATGTTTGGCAGTCAAAATGTAAATGCTGACAAGGTGTAACACGTCAAAGAAATGTACATATTCTGTATACACCTAGCTTTCCACTAGTTGAGCTGATATATAATGGCTAACATTCTTACCGTGTACTAGATGAGATACTATTCAAAGAAACGTGGTAATCAAACATATATATTTTTTTTTTAATCAAGGGTCAAAATTCATGACCAGAAGAATGTAGTTTTCTGATTCAAAGGAACGGTAGTGACTGGTGTTGTGGTAAAGCATTTTGTTTCGTTCATTTGTCAAACAGTTCATTCTTTTAAAGTTCATAATGTTTTATGAACCGGCAGAGGACATGAAGGGAAGGTAGAGTCTCTCTTCGTCCCCCCCTACCGACCCCCTGTTGCCCCCAACCTTCGCTAGCCATTCACTTGCGTGTGTGTGTGTGTGTGTGTGTGTGTGTGTGTGTGTGTGTGTGTGTGTGTGTGTGTGTGTGTGTGTGTGTTCAGGTTGAGCCGATGCTCATGTCCCTACCATGACTGTGATGGCTGTGAGACTCATCCTGTGGAAGATCCTGATGTACCTGTGAGAATTCTGATCCCAGAACAATACATTCTTCACAGAAATCTGCATTAATGAGTATTAGAATTGAAGAGCTAACAGTTTTCGTTAATAGACCTACAGTGGTAATGATCCTGATTTTCTGCATAGAGATCTGCACAAATAATGATTCAAAGTTAAAGACATCACACACACACACACACACACACACACACACACACACACACACACACACACACACACACACACACACACCACACACACACACACACACACACACACACACACACACACCGCACACACACCACACACAGACACACACACAGACACACACAGACACACACACACACACACACACACACACACACATATATATATATATATATATATATATATATATATATATATATATATATATATATATATATATATATCACAAAAATAAAAGTAGAGAGCCAGCAAGAACTCTAAAAACGCTCAACCGGGAAGGGAGCGACATAAGTTTAAAAATATGATTAAAAAAGGAGATTAAAAAAACACCAACAAACTTGTTTCGAGCTCTCTGCTCTCTTCAGGGTATCATTTTGGGCACGCTACCGGTGTTATATAGTGCCCCAAAATGAATACCCTGAAGAGAGCAGAGAGCTCGAAACAAGTTTGTCGGTGGTTTTTTAATCTCCTTTTTTAATCATATTTTAAACTTTTTTAATCATATTTATAAACTTATATATATATATATATTAATGGTTGACTACTGTTACTGTCTTGATGGGACACACTCTATGCAGAAATCTACTCCAATGATAGCTGTTTTGTTGATATATTATACAAAGAGATCGGCATTAATGAATGTTTTGTAGACATTACATCCACCGTAGATAAGCAACCACAATGACTCTTCTTTTGACATCCATACAGAAATCTACACAATTAATGACGTTTTGTTGACATCACATTCTAAACGGTGATCTTCTCCATCAATGACTGTCTTGTTGGTAAGACGTTCTACACAGGGGTCAGCACTAACAATGACAAGATACACACTAAAAGACAGTGAACTTCAGTAGTAATGACTGTTTTGCTGCAACATTCTATTCAGCGATCTGGTCGAAAAATCATTGCTTGGCAGACATCATATTCAGCACAGAGATTTACAGTAATAGTTGTTCTGACGATATTACGTTCCAGATCGAAATCCGGTCCTATTATGACCACTTTTTTAACATCACATTCTCTACAGAAACCACATTGTTGTTTTAAACGCTTTTACACCTAAGCCTTATCGGCTCTTCGTTTTAATCTTAATGGATTTGTTTCTGCTAATTAACGTACTGTTTATTGTTATAGCTAATAAATCTACCGTTGTCATTTTTTTCTGTTTTTTTTTTTTAACTTTATTTCTTTATCTTTACTATTATGGTTTTTGCTAATTACTGTGTAGTTGCCACCTGCCTTGTTCATCTTCCTACAACTGTTTATAAGTGGTGGATGTATTGTTACTACTTTCTTGTTCATTCTGTATTGATCGTTAATTAACTATTTCTCTATTGTTGTTATCTCCTTGTTCATCTTGATGCGATGTTTATGGCAAGTTGCTTTATTGTTGCCACAGTTCGATTTTTCATGCCAGTTAATATCTTGTTGCTACATTGTATTTATTTTTTTAAAGATTTTTAATTTCCAGCTGCTTTAATCGTGGGACCTTTTTTTTTTTTTTTTTTTTTTTTTTTTTTTTTTTCTTATAGTGAGTGTTTAGTTGTATGCAGCAGTTGTCACGTATAAAGTGTTGTGATGTTTGAAATGCCAGTCGTTTGCCTATTCCGGCCGAATTTTCCCCAGCCATACAGAGACTGTGCCAAACTGGAATCCTCTCGCCTGGCCAACAATCAAACAACACCGCGTCCCGAGGACCGTGTGCGTGAGTCTGCATACAAAAAATCACTTTACTGAGCTTATACATGGACTTTCAGCATCGTAGAGTAAAACCTGATTCGTCATACCTAAGAATACCAAGGAGAAGGGTTATGTTACGGCCCTCAACTATTAACAGAAGTAAGTTTGCCCTTACAGGCAAAGAAGAAGCTTGAACAAAACGTTTTGGTAACAGATGTCTTAATCTGAGCTCCCACATAGCATTGACATTTCGGTGTCAACACACGGGAGTCGGGAGTTCACACTCTCCTTCACAATGTTAAGGGTTCAGTGTCCACATATGGGAGTCCTGGAACTCCAACGTTCCTTGAGAGTGTATTAGCGGTAACTTTTACGCCAACAATGCAGCGGTTCAATAATTTATTTCAAAGTGTAAACTAAATGACACGAATCGCTTTTTCGGTAGACATGACTTCCAGCCGCCCCTTCCCGCCCCCCTGTTAGTGAACTTGTAGCACTGAGCGATTTGGTCTGCCAAGCACTGGCTAGCATAGCGGGGATTCCCTCTCATAGGGGAAAGAGGAGTCTTCAAGTCCAGCTTTATGTCACAGACGTGTCACTCCTGATTCTTGACCAAAGACACAAAGGAAAACACATTCTGCTCATTAGAAACGTAGTTATAGACTCAGAATCAAAAACTTACTTGGAATCCAGAATCCAGATACCTATATTCTTATTTATTCTGCTCATTGTTTAATAAAAAATTCATGTGACATAGTTTACTGTGTTAATACTTTCAGAAAAGATTTTGTCGTACGTGTGTGTGTGTGTGTGTGTGTGTGTGTGTGTGTGTGTGTGTGTGTGTGTGTGTTTTGTGGCATCAGTTGTCGGATTAATGGAGCACCTACGGCGGTGACTTTTTCTTTCTTTTCAATTCTGTTTTCCTCATAAGGCCGAAATCCACCTCTTTATTTTTTGGTGCTTCACACTGTCCTCTTCATCTGAAAAAAAAAAAGCGGAAAAAACACAAACAATTCCCACAACTAGCTTTTTTTCCTATTTTTTTTTTTTTTTTCTTCTTTTTTTTTTCTTTTTTTTTTTTTTTACAACTAGTCTCTTTCACACCATGCATAGTCTGTATGTTCTCTCACACATGACATATTTTTTTGCTGCTGATTTTAGTGTTTTGGCTTTTGACACAATATGTCTGGGTTTGTTAATGTTCTCATGTGTGGTGTACTGGTACACTCACTCTGGTAATGTGCTGCTTGTACAAAGAAAACAACAGACAGACAGAGAAAAAGAAGGAAAGAAAGGAAGGAAGGAAGAAACAAGAGGAAGAAGGAAAGAAGACAAAAAACGAAAAAGAATTCATTGCTGTGTAAAAACAAACGAAATAACAAAATAAATATACAGTTGTTAAGCAAATGTGCAACACAATAATAATCTTCAGGCCTAGATGTGAACAGGTTGAATACATCAAACACAACATAGTACCATGTGTTCTGAAAACGTGCAAGAACAGTTTCTGTGATCCCATAAAATCTATGCATGCTTAAACTTCCCTCTCTCAACTCAACACTTTTTGTCACAAAATATATTCTGGAGATGCTTCAATGAGAGAGTTGATAACACGGTGTATTGTGTTCGTGCTTAAACAATTATTTTTTGTGAAATTTTGTATTTTGCACACGCTTCAGTAACACTGTCTGTAACACCTGTTCTGTATAATTATGCTTGAAAAATGGTTTTTTGTCGCAGCATGCATTCTGCATATACTTCGACTTCTTGTGACATACTTATTTTTGTGGTCACCTCAATACCAGTTTTTGTAACTCATATATTCTGTACGTGCTTCACCAACAGCTTTTGCGACACACGTGTTCTGCACATTCTCCAGTAACAGTTGGTGTGACATCATATATTTATAAAGTCTTCAAAAACAGTTTTTGAGAAAACATGTTTTCTGTACATACTTTAACAACATTTTTGTAACGCATGCATTGTATTGTGTTTCAACAACTTTTAACACATGTATTCTGTAGTGCTTCGACAATTATTTTTGTGTGACAATTGTATTCTATAATGCTTCACACATTTTTTGTTGTTGTTGTTGTGTGTGTGTGACACGTTTATATTGTTCAAGCTTCAAAAGCAGTTCTTGTGGGAGCATACCATCATATTCTGCACATGTTTCAAAAATGTTTTGTCACACACGCATTCGGAAAGGCCTCAACGACAGTTTTCGTGGCACGGATGTTCTGTACATAATTTAGGAACATTTCGATAGCACCAAGTACTCTGCACACGTTTCAGTGATATTTTAAAATTTGTCCATGAAGCCAAAAACGGCGTTGTTTCTGCGTTGATAAATTTTGCGTTGATACGTTTTTTCTTTTTTTTGTCTTTCAACTTTTTTTTTAAAAAGGGCATTCTTGTTCATGTTCACACAAATAAAAAGAAAAAAATCGACCCTGTGTATCTGTATGTGTGAGTGTATGTGTGTGTGTGTGTGTGTGTGTGTGTGTGTGTGTGTGTGTGTGTGTGTGTGTGTGTGTGTGTGTGTGTGTGTGTGTAAGCATGCACGCGTACATGTATGTGTATGTATATTCGTGCACGTGTGCCTGTGAATGCCTATCTCTCTAACAAATGAGACAAAATGCAAGTTGTGATGAAATGTGTTTTGGGGAAAAATTGAAACACACTGTGAAGGTGGTGGATAAAAGAACAAAGGAAAACAGTTGTAGTTTTTCTAATGCTGTGATTTTCTGCTCAAACGTCTGTCTTTTTTTATCTATCAGTTTGTCTGTCTCTCCAAACGCGTTTAATCGTATCTATATTGGCACATACTTCTTTTCAATATTATAAGAGTTTATTCAATGCAGTTCGTTTCTTATTCATTCATCTATCAGTGTAAAGTTGATGTGCCCCACGTGGTCAGCCGGGTGGTGTAGCACCACCCATGGTTTATTTTCTCAGTCTGCGAAAGTTTTTTGTTGAAATTCAAAGTGATTTTTCTAACAGAATTTTACCCAGGGACCCTCTCTTAGTCCCGTACCTTGTTATATGTGCATGTTGCGCCTAGGTTCTTAGTTTGTCGTGTCATTCGGAGGGCTAGCGCGCAGAGCAAGAGTTAGGGTCTAGTGGGAAGAGGGTAGATAACAATCTGCATCGTGTGAGCTGAATCACAGGCACGGGATTCCATCCCTTCCTGGGCGAGTGCGCCATTATCCACGGCATCTCAAATACTTCTTGATCATCAGGATTGATGCTGCTAGGGACTTGGTATTTAGCTGTACCCAGAGAAAATGCCGATACCCTTTCAGGCTGGTTGAAAACGAATGTTTTACTGTCCGTTTTCCTGATTAAAATTGGTGCTGTCATACGATGGACTCTAACGAAGCACATTTGTACACATGAAGATCTCGTCTGTTCCATCTTGTGTACGTTGGACGTTCTTCGTTCGGCTGGGATTATTGGATAGAATATTTGTTTTCTTTGGTCTCTTTTGTTGTAATCCCC
>JADBJO010007039.1:22223-34723 GCA_016801955.1 Conus betulinus
ACAAAAATCGGTCACTGGGGACAAGAGTTGGCGCCACTTGATGCCATACTGCAACACGGACAATGTCCATCGGCGTGAAGCTGGCATGTGAAGGAGACCGCATCCAATGATTGTCCATAACCATTCCAGCCTGTTTGCATAGTCTCTGTGCGGGGCCCCCAGCCAGAAAGGTCTGCCAGAATGTCGTTCAATCAATGAAGAAATGACGTGCGGCTGGATCGGATGGCTTTCCCTTCAGAAATGGACTTGGGGTGATTCCCTGTCTCTTGTTTCAAACCATTTGTTCAGCTTGCAGTAAGGATGAGAGAGAGAGAGAGAGAGAGAGAGAGAGAGAGAGAGAGAGAGAGAGAGAGAGGGAGAGAATAAGGTCGACCTCCCACGTCCCTTATCACCCCTGCCTGGAGCGTATCTTGGCCATTACGGCACGTGCAGTCAGTGTTCACACAGATAACCACGCTTCTCGTGCACTCTGGGAACTGTGAAGTGGGAACGTTCCCGACATTGACTGATCTGCTGCCTCGGTTCCCAGGTAAGGTCATGTGGCTGGGGTATAAGCAACATTACCTTGCTTACCTAGGAACGGATTCAACAGATCAGTCAATGTGGGAACGGTTCTCATCAGAGTTGTCTCTCACCAGATAGTGGCCATCAGTCTGATAATATGATAGAAATGTGTTGGTCGTTCGTCAGTTTCTGGAGACTGCTTTGGTGATGGGATTCTTCTCGGTGTAGACATTGACATTCAGTAGGATATACATTTTCTCACTGCTTCTGTCTCTCTCTCCTGATCTGTCTCTCTCTCTCTCTCTCTCTCTCTCTCTCTCTCTCTCTCTCTCTCTCTGTCTCTCTCTCTTCTCTCCATCTCTCTCTCTCCTCTCTCTCTCTCTCTCTCTCTCTGTTCAAGTGCAAACAAGAAGAAAAGAAAGAGAGAGAGAGAGAGAGAGAGAGAGAGAGAGAGAGAGTTGCAACATATGCCATTCGTATGTAAAACCTACAATGCTTCTGTCATGAATGAAATATTAAAAATAATATTTCTTAGATTACATAGTGATAGATACACCTGACATCTGAAACCAGGCAAGTGATACAACCAGTGATCTGTTATCAATCATAGAACAAATCGGTCACTGGGGACAAAGAGTTGGCGCCACTTGATGCCATACTGCAGCACGGACAATGTCCATCGGCGTGAAGCTGGCGTGAGAAGGAGACCGCATCCAATGATTGTCCATAACCATTCCAGCCTGTTTGCATAGTCTCTGTGCGGGGCCCCCAGCCAGAAAGGTCTGCCAGAATGTCGTTCAGTCAATGAAGAAGTGACGTGGGGCTGGGGCGGATGGTTTTTCCCTTGAGAAATTGTCTTGGGGAGATTCTCTGTCTCTTGTTTCAAACTCAGATGGCAACAGATATGTGTGGCTGCATGCCAGTCTTACCTGGTGTGGGCGAGAGAGGAGGGAGAAGCGTAGGGTGGGGGAAGGAGGAGAGAAAGAGGATAGCGCATTGATGGAATTACGTGAACCCCTCGTGTATTCTGTCGTCAACTGTGACCTGTGACACCTGAACTTTGCTGGCCCTTCCTTCCATCCATGCTTTTCTGGGAAATGCATATGAAGTAAGAGGATTGTGATCTCTCTCTCTCTTCTCTCTCTCTCTCTCTCTCTCTCTCTCTCTCTCTCTCTCTCTCTCTCTCTCTCTCACACACACACACACACACACACACACACACACACACACACACACACACACACACTCACTCACACACACACACACACACACACACACACACACACACACACTCACACTCACACACACACACATACACGCGCACGCGCGCGCGCACGCACGCACACACTCACACATATACAAACACATGCGCACACACACATGCGCGCGCGCGCGCGCACGCACGCACACACACACACACACACACACACACACACACACACACTAACACACTAACACACACACACCACTACATACACTTTAAACACACACGTACCGCACTTCACCTCACATACACACACATGCCCAATCACAGAGAGAGGGTAGGGGGAAGGGGGGGACGAGAGAGAGAGAGAGAGAATATGGTCAAACCATTTTTCGCGCTGAAGTAGCCCCATGTATCTATGATTGTGTAACAGTTTGGAGGGACAGAGAGAGAGAGAGAGAGAGAGAGAGAAGTTGCCATCTTCCGAGTTCCTTATCACAGCCTCCCCACAGAGTGACGGTGCCACCTTCCAGGGAAGCACTCAGTATTCACACAGATGACCGCCCTCCGCGCTGTCGGTCCAGGATTCGAGCCGGCAGAACAGTCAACACCAGGGGCAGTTCTCACATCGCCTTTGTCTCACCACATAGTAATGGTGACTCTAGTGGATTTTAACAAAAATACTGTGGTTTGGTCGTTTCCAGAAACTGCTGTACTTGCAGAATTCTTGCGGGAAGTGCTAGCATATCATCAGTAGGACATTCACATCTCTCTCTCTCTCTCTCTCTCTCTCTCTCTCTCTCTCTCTCTCTCTCTCTCTGATCTGGGCTCTGGATGCTGCTGTTGTACATTGTGAAAAAATCCATTTGTTTGCTCTAAAGAAATTCCTTGAGGTGTCATTGCAGACACCAAATGATTTGGTATATGGTGAAACAGCTAGATATCGACTCATTTGATTCCCGTTGTAAAATGTATTCGATATTGGTTTAAAAAAAAAATCACAGATGCAAGATCACAGGTTACCACGCAAAGCGTACGGAATGCTGTTAGAACTGGACAATAGAGGTAAGAAAAACTGGGTAACAAATGTTAGAATGAAACTATGTGAATGCGGATTTGTTTTTGTGTGGCTCAACCAAGGTGTTGGTGATATGAATGCTTTTATGAAGGTGTTCCGAGAACGATTAATTGATTGCAGTCGGCAGAATTGGAACACACACCTACAAAATAGTGAGAGATTTGAATTATACAGAACGTATAGTCATTTACGCTGTTTACCAGTTCACATGTCAATGAAAATAGACAAGCATTTCAAACACATTATGACTAGATTTCGATTCGGTGTGTCTGATATTACTAGTCATTACTTTCGCTATAGACAGTTATGCGAAAGCAATCTGATCTGTCCTTTATGTCGAAATGCAAAAGAGGACGAACTTCATTTTGTGCTGGCTTGCCCAATGTTAAGAGATCTTAGAGAACAATTCATTCCGCTAAAGTATTTTAACTATCCTTGTCTGTTGAAGTTTACGTTTGTTAATGTCATTACCATATAAAAGCACCGTTAAAAAGTTAACTATTTATTTATATAGGCTTTTAAAAGGAGAAGTGTTTATACAACATGAAAAGACCAATATTCATGTGCGACTTAAAATGTATATCCCCTTTCTAAGGCGCTATGGCCTTTATGAATAAATATTTATCTTGAGTCTTCTCTCTCTCTCTCTCTCTCTCTCTCTCTCTCTCTCTCTCTCTCTCTCTCTCCTCTCTCTCTCTCTCTCTCTCTCTCTCTCAAGGTTTGCTTCAGTTAATCACTATTCGATGCAGACAAGTGAATGTTTTTTTCACAAATATATGTTGAACAAATAAATCGAGGGGAAAAAAACAAGTGCAGGCTAACAATTTCTCCGTTATTACAATGATGACTTAGCAAAGATTAAAATGGAAGGGAAAATAGGAAAGGTTAGTCAGAGAAAGAAAACGAGAATTAGAGTAAGAGAGCGTCAGAATATAGATTTTTAAAAATCCTGTCTAGCAACGTGAAAACAGAAACATTCATTTCACCAACCCAGGGGCCTTTCGTCCGATGAATTACAGGCTTGTTTTGAATGTACAGATTGGAATTTGTTTTTGAATTCTAGTTTTGACATTAACGAAGCCACCGATGTTATTTCCAGCTACATTTCTTTCTGTGAACACATGATTGGTTACAAAATCTCTGAAAATAACTCTAAATGAGAAAAAAAGAGCTTTTCAATCAGCAATAAAGCGATCGTAAGGTTGTACAAAGAAACTGCAAACGGAGATTGAAGAATCAAAGAGAGCTTACAAGAGAAAAGTTGAAAACATGTTCCAGAATGGAAATATGCGAGATGCATGGAAAGGAATAAAAGTTTTTTATCAGGGTTCAGGAAAATGTTCAAACCAAAATATTAGTAACAAAAAAACAGCAAAAGAACAGAAGCAATTTTGCAGAAAAGCTGAACGATTTTTACTGTAGATTTGATGATAAAGATTTTAGTAAAGATTAAAGGAAGTGAAGGAAGAACTCCAAAGCAATGTTAAAAACGATGTTGATGGGAGTGATTCTGTTGTGATTGAGGAAAATGATGTTCAGTTTTTTTTCAAAAACGTTTAAATGTGAGAAAGGCAATGGGCCCTGATAATATCTGTGGAAAATTGTTGAAGGTGTGTGCTTCTTCTCAGCTCTCCTATGTTTACAGTCGTTTGTTTACCTGGTCACTTAGAGAATGTATAATTCCTGTTTTATGGAAAAATGCCACTGTATGTCCTGTTCCCAAAAAACGCAACCCAAGCTGTTTAAATGATTACCGACCAGTTGCCCTCACATCTGTTGCAATGAAATGTCTTGAAAGAATTGTCCTCAGTTATGTGTTTTAAAAGATACTACACAGTACCAAGACCCGTTTTTCAGTTCGCATACCAACAGAACAGATCAACAGATGATGCCACACTCACACTTCTCCATCATGCTTTTTCACACCTCGAAAAACCTGCCTCCTTTGTACGCATTCTCTTTATTGATTTTTCTCATCAGCATTCACCATACAACCACATCTGATGGCAAAGAAACTCATTAACATAATGTGGGTAACAAGCTCATTCTTTGGATAATTGATTTTCTTACACAGAGGACACAGTCTGTTCGATATCAAGTGTTGTTTCGTCTTCCAGAGTCATTTCAACTGGCGCACCCCAGGGTACTGTTTTTATCACCAGTGCTTTTTTACTCTGTACACAAATGATTGTTCAGGAAGTGATTCAACTTTGTACATTAAATATTCAGATGACTCAGCACTTGTGGATCTTTCCAACTCTGATTCTGTTTACTTCAAGGAGGTTCAAAGATTTGTTGACTGGTGCGATCATAACTATCTTGATCTGAATGTAACAAAAACGAAAGAAATGTTGATTGATTTTAGAAAGAATCCAAAAGCTGTACCACCACTTTTTATCAAAGGTGCTGAAGTAGAACGTGTTGAATCATACAATATTTAGGAACTTTTATAGATAATAAGCTGAATTTTAAATCCCATGTTGAGTATGTCCACAAAAAATGTCAAACCAGATTATATTGTCTTCGCAAGCTGCGATCATTTCATGTGAATACTGACATTCTTCGGACATTTTTATTCATGCTTCTTGGAATCTGTTCTAACTTTCTCATTTATGTGTTGGTATGGTGGGTTGACTGTGAAGAGCAAAATGTGCTTTGAGAAAGTGGTGAACGTGGGAGGAAAAATCGTTGGTGAGAGACAAAAAGTCTGAGTGAGCTATACAGGTGCCGTGTTGTTTAAAAAGCGAAGAAGATTACGTGTGACCAGACCCACGTTCTTGCAAATCAGTATCAGTATCTTATTGTGTATAAGTATTACTAGTCATCCCAATGTCTGTGTCTTATTGTGTATGAGTATAATTAGTCATCACATAGTCTGTGTCTGTTTGTGTGTGTAAGTGCTACTTTCCATCACACTTTCGGTCTTTTTGTGTGTAAATATTACTAGTCATCCCAATGTCTGTGTCTTATTGTGTGCAAGTATTACTTGCCATCACACTGTCGGTGTCTTATTGTGTGTATGTGTTACTTGCCATTTCGTTTCGTTTGTTAGTTTGTTTGTATCAATTTTTGATGATGTTGCAGTTTGTGCCTCGTATTACAACTCTTCTTCTACTTCTGCATACGCAGGCTGATACTCCTGCGGACACTTCCTGTATAGACAGGCAGGTATTAATTCCATCTGCTTCAACAAAGGGAGAGGAGTTTTGTGGTGTGTGTGTGTGTGTGTGTGTGTGTGTGTGTGTGTGTGTGTGTGTGTGTGTGTGTGACCGTTTCTTATCCAGCCGTTAAGGCAGCCATACTCCATCTTCGGGGAAATATTACAATCTATCACACAGCACGTCACAGCATGACATGTCATACGGCCACACAACACAGCACGGTCCAGCACTGTTAGGTCCATGGAGATGATCACAAGTTGAATGGTGCGCATGGTGCGGTTTGATCCCGCGCCGGTCATTTCCGCACCAACACGACATACGACAACTCGACATTTGACAACAACACAGCACGATAGAGCGTTCTAAGGTCTGTTGAACATGGTGACAAGTTGAAGCATGGTGTGATTTCAGTTTACGCCAGTCACTTCCACAAGCCAGAGGACAGACTGGTGGTGGTCAACACGCCCGAATGTGTCCTCAACCCCACCGACAGCTGTACGTACTAATGACCATCGCTCCATTTCTCAGTCTGTCTGTCTGTCTTTCTTTCTTTCTGTCTGCCTGCCTGCCTGCCTGTCTGTCTGCTTGCCCCTCTCTCTCTCTCTGTCTGTCTGTCTGTCTCATTCGCCCCCTCCCCCTCCCCCCTCTTTCTCTCTCTCTCTCTCTCTCTCTCTCTCTCTCTCTCTCTCTCTCTCTCTCTCTCTCTCTCTCCTCTCTCTCTCTCTCTCCCCCTCTCTCCCCCCCCCCCCCCTCTTTCTTTCCCAACTCTCTTTCTCTCTCGTCATCATGTACTCAACGCTATATACTAGTTTCTGCGATTAGGGTTCATTTCCCGTCATGATAAATTTTGAAATGTATCATTTTACTTCAATTTTCCACATTCTTATGTAATCCCTGCCCACTCCCCTTTCTTGTGAATGGACTTTGAAAGCTTTACACAATAATATAATTCTCTCTCTCTCTCTCTCTCTCTCTCTCTCTCTCTCTCTCTCTCTCTCTGTCTGATATGTCCTTTTTACGGTCGGCTGGGCTATAAGCACTTTACCTCTCCCTCTCTCTGTCACTCTCCCCCTCTCTTCCTCTCTCTCTCTCTCTCTCTGGTCTCTTGTCTCTCTCTCTCTCTCTCTCTCTCTCCCTAGCCCTCTTCTGGCCCTCTCAGTTGGCTGGACTATAAAACAGATATTCTCATTCTCTCTGTTCTCTCTCTCCTCCTCTCTCTCTCTCTCTCTCTCTGTCCTGACTATCTCTCTCTCACGGTCCGGCTCTCCTTCGAAACATCTCCTCTCTCTCTCCCCTCCCCCTCTCCTCTCTCTCTCTCTCTCTCTGTCTCTCTCTCTCTCTCTCCTCGCTCTCCCCTCTCTCCTCTCCAGACATGAAGAGAGATGAGGCCTCTCTGAAAAACTTCTCGCTCTCCTCCTCTATCAACAATCTCTCCCTCTCCCCTCTCTCTCTCTCCACTCTCTCTCTCTCCTCTGTGTCTCTCTCTCTCTCTCTCATCCTCTCTCTCTCTCTCTCGATCTCTGTTCTCGTCTCTCTCTCTCTCTCTCTCTCTCTCTCTCGCTCTCCTCCGGCGCTTCATGTGAAATGATCCGATAACTGTGTCTGGCGGCCATAATGCGCAAGACCATTCATTTCTGATGGAGCCCTGAACCCCAAGCCGACAGGGTAATAACGCACATTTCGCGGGACATTGAGCTGTAAGCTGACAGGAAATTCCAAACCTAAGCTGATAAAAACAAGCGTCTTATCACAGAACCCAAGATCTTCAACTCGACAGAAAAGACAAAGATCTCAAGTGTGTGTAGATAGATCTGAATTGATGGAGCTTCTAACCATCAGAGAACGCGCAGCAAATCTTAAGTCGACAGGCCGACAGGAGACGATCCCCTCAAACCGACATTAGACGAACGAAGAAGACAAAAAAGGTAGAAGGAGAAGAAGAAAAGAAGAAAAGGAGTATAAGAAGGCCATGAACAAGGCTTGGTATAAGGAGGAGGAAAAGGAAGAGGAGGAGGAAGAGGTGAAGGAAAAGGTGAGAGAGAAAAGAACGAGAATAATAATCAAAAAAAAAAAGCAGGAAAGAAAAGAGACGAA
Source organism: Conus betulinus (assembly GCA_016801955.1). NCBI lineage: Eukaryota > Metazoa > Mollusca > Gastropoda > Neogastropoda > Conidae > Conus > Conus betulinus. The sequence goes on from JADBJO010007039.1 coordinate 30,265, forward strand.
AGGACAAGAGGAGAGAAGAAGGAAGCAAAAAAAGAAGAAGAAGAAGAAGAAGAAGAAGAAGAAGAAGAAGAAAGGTTAGAGGAGGAGAAAAAAAGGGAAACAAAAAGAAAGAAGAGAAAAAGAGAGAGGTAGAAATTTAAAAAAAAAAAAAAAAAAAAAAAAAAAAGGAAACAGGCAGCAGAAGCCGGGAGAAAAGACGTCACACTCTGGCATATCATAACCTGACAGAAATGGGTCGTTGCAGATGAAAATGAAATCCAAACCATGGCACGTTGCTTTCTTGGCACGTGATTGGCTGCAGCTGTGTTCCGCGTGATTCGCAGGCTTATGAATCCTCACCATTCCATGCTTACATCGCCTCTAGATTCATGATGCAAATGACCTCTCTCTCTCTCTCTCTCTCTCTGTCTGCCCCCCCCCCCCCCCCTCTCTCTCCCTCTCTCTCTCAGCCTGTCTGTCCATTTGTCTGTCTCTCAGCTTGTCTGTCTCTCTGTCTGTCTGTCTGTCTGTCTGTCTGTCTGTCTCAGCTTCTCTCTCTCTCTCTCTCTCTCTCTCTCTCTCTCTCTCTCTCTCTCTCTCTCTCTCTCTCTCTCTCTCTCTCTCTCTCTCTCTACTCTACCCCGCGGTTGAAAGGGCTCTCTGAAAACTCAAGTATGGAAAACGCTCAGGTATAGACAAAATTTGTACGGAGTTTCTTAAAGCATCAGAAAGTGGCGTTATACGGAAGTTATCAATAAAAATGGACGACTCCGGTTACTTTCCTAAGCACTGGTCGGTCGGTCAATCTTAACCCTCTCTTTAGGAAAGGTGATCCAGCAGTCCTTGACAGTTACGTAGGGAGATCGCTTTGGGTATAAACAGTAAAGTTTTTACAAGCATTCTAAACCAGCGCCTGCATAAAGGGCCGGATGGGAAGAAAAACAGCGAGGAACAAGCAGGATTAAATAATAAAAAAAAAAAATTCACAACTGATCATATTAAATAAGCATGAAAAGAATAGTGTATATAATGGACAGAGTGGTAAATTATAGGTAGCCTTTGTAGACTATTTGAGAGCGTTCAATACAGTAAACAGAGACTGCATTTTGGAAATTATTGAAATAGACACAGTCCTCCACTAAAATGATTCGTATGATACAATAAAGTACGTATTTTTCAGTTCAGACATGTAGTAAGATGGGACTGGTCACTGTCAGACTTTAAAGAAAAATGTCCAGCAGACAGGTGTAAAACAAGGTTGTTTACTGTCACCACTTCTGTTCTCACTACTGACATCAGATGTCGCAGAAGGGGTGACGACGAAAGGAAGGCGTTGATTCCAGTTCTTGCCAGATCTAGAAGAATTGTTTCTCTTGCTGTTTGCTGACGACACTGCACATTTATCAACTATTCCCATCGGATTACAAAACCAATGCAGTGAAACCACAAGTGTCACCTAGATGTAGCCATGTAAATTTTCTATTCGCTTAAACACAGAGAGGAATATGCCACTTAAAATCCAAACTGGTTGAAATCGTTTGTAAATCGGCCGTTGTCTTACGTGTATCTATGTTTACAGGCTGGAGGCCTGACATTAAACCATTGTCATGGTCTTTCGTCTCTCTCTCTCTCTCTCTCTCTCTCTCTCTCTCTCTCTCTCTCTCTCTGTATCTGATCTCACACTTGTAACCAATACCAACAACAGGGACCTCAGTGAAGACTTCAATAAGTGTTATATTCTCAGCAGCAGTACCTCACTGTCAAAAAGACGTATTGCGCCAGTCATTGTCCACAAAATTATTCATGACAGTCACTGGCGCCACAGATCGTTTGTCCCGTCATCTTTCTGTACCGTAAAACAAACTAGAAAAATGGACAAAAATAAAGCAGTCCAGCGGAACAAGGCAGTCAGGCTAACGCGAGTCAGGCTAAATGGATGAATAATTATACGAAGAAAGGGTTGAACGTAGCAGTGGGAAGAATCGTAATGAACAACTAGTAAATCTCAAAACGAGGAGGAAACAGGTTGAAAAGGAAGAGGAGAGAATAGTTAAAAAACAACATGGATGGCAGACAGAAGGAGAGAAGGTGAAGGAGAAGAAGGTGAAGGAGGAGAGGGAGGTAGGACAGTTCAAGTCAAGTCAGGTCAGTGCATACTGGCTACAAGCTAGTGCAACTCAAAGGCTGGATGAACATTCGTTCAGAACAAAACCGTTTCCAAGTTTAAGAAATCCACTTTTAAACACGCATAAAACTTTGAGCTTTGGAAGCTGATTTAAAAAAAAAAAAAAAAAAAAGGTGACAAGTTCCCCCGAATCACTGTGTCAGTCAGAACAGTTAAAATATTCCCTTTCGCTGGAACCTGTGATTTTCCACTCCAACAACATCGATATGACAAGGACCTAAATCACCGTGTCGATCAGATGGTTTAAAAATTGTTGAAAAGTAGAAAACATATTCCATTTCGCTGAAACCTATGATTTCCCACTCCAACAAAAACGATATGACAGGGACCCTTAAATCACCGTGTCGATCAAATGGCTTAAAAAGTATTGAAAAGTAGAAAACTGACGCCAAGTTTTTAATGAACCAGCTGTGGCATGTCTGCGTTCTGTGTCATATTAACCAAATCTAGTTGAGAAAAAAGGTGATAATGATGATGAAGATGTGAATGATGATGACGAACAAATGGAAGAAGCAGACAGAGGAGGTGTAAAAGAGAAACAAGAATAAAACAACGAAACGTTGACACGTCTTTCCGCTGTTCTTGAGGAATGTTGAGATGTAGAAGAGGGAACGGGGAGGAAGCAGTCATGGGAAGAAAGGTCATCAGCAGCCTGAGGCGGCACTCAGCTGCAAACATCACACTTCTGAAAGCCACCCATCCTCCATGCCAGAGACACAAGCAATCCCCCCAATTCCCTGAGAACAACTCATCCATCCCCTCAATTCTCTGACAAGCAAGCCATCCCCAAATTCCCTGAAATGCAAGTTTTTCCCCCAAATTCCCTGAAACACAAGTGATTCACCAAACAGACACAAGTCATCTTACACATTCCCTGAGATACAACACCCCCCTAAATTTCCTGAGACATAAGTCGTTCCTTCAGATTCCCTGAGATACAAGTCATCCCGTAAATTCCTTGAGGTACAATTCCCTGAGACACTATCATCCCCCACATTCCTTAAGGCACAAGTTGTCCCTCAAACCCCCTCAGAAAATCCCCCTCAAGTTTACCAATTTTAGACACATTCATCCCCCAAAAGTCATGTCTCCCCCGAATGTCTTAGACACAAGTCGTCTCCCGAATGTCCAAGCAAGCCATCCCAAAATTCCCTGTCAGCCAAGTTCTTTCCCCCAGATCCCATGATATCCCCGGATTGTGTGTGTGTGTGTGTGTGTGTGTGTGTGTGTGTGTGTGTGTTGGGGGGGGGGGGGGGGGGGTCAGATCGGCGTCTTCAGGTCCAAAGTAGAATGCTCTTGCCTTTCCAATGGGCAGATGACCAGAAGCGCATATGGCTTTTAAGAGCTATTGAAACAATCTCTGTAGAACTGCAATGGTTCACTTCACTTCATTTGAGCAAGCACTTTCAAACGTTTATTTGTTTTATGTCTTATTTTTTTCTTTCTTTCTAAACAGTACCCACCATGGCATCCAAACGATAAAGGAATGCAAAAACTGATTCTGAAAAACAGGCTGGTCGTCTCTCAAAAGGTAGTCTAGATTGTTTTAGGGGTACTTCACAGTCGTGCTAGATTTTTACAGTTTTAGCCTTACTTTATTGTAACTTTTCTTTTGGTCTTTCATTGATGGCTACAGCTATAGATCCACTCTTATCCAGTCATCAATGATGGCTATAGCTATAGATCCACTCTTATCCACTCCAGTCGTCATTGATGGCTATAGCTATAGATCCACTCTTATCCAGTCATCGAGGGACTTTTTTGGCTACTTTTTAAAAAAATAATATCAATTGAGTTAGTCCTTTAGTCATATGAAACTAACGGCAGCGTTACCGGAACACGACGAAAAAGCGGAAGAGCACACAAAAACAAGTGTGAAGTAACGCATTTTTAATGCACGACACAAAACAAGACAAGAAATTTTTCGGCAGTAAGCCTTCCTCAGCGACAAAACAATAAAAAACAGTACAGGCATTAACATGCGCAATACTCCCCTTGTGAAGCCAAAGTGGTGAAATTAGTCCTTTAATTTTATTACAAATTATACCAGTCCGTTGAAGCCCATTTTTGGTGCCTTGGATGCTTAAATTTGATGTGTTCTTTTAGGACCCGATCCGACCACAAAGTTTGTAGGTTATAGAGTGACCTGATTTTGACGAATTGGGTGACTTTTTGCATCCGAGAGTAATGTTAAAATTATGGAAGTGTGTGAGTGTTCATCAGTGAAAAAGTGATTGAACAAGTGATTGTCTGAATGGCCCAACGAATTACCTTTAATTTTGAAAGTGCATCAAA
>JADBJO010007039.1:42223-44723 GCA_016801955.1 Conus betulinus
GAGTCACCACCAACACCACCACGAAGATCCAGACCTTCATCAACAAATGTCTCCGGCAGATCCTCCACTTGCGATAGTTCGACAGAGTGCCAAACACCGACCTGTAGACGAGGGCAAACCAACAGCCAATGGACGTCCAGGTCAGGAAGAGAAAGTGGTGATGGGTCGGCCACATACTGTGGAAGAAGCCCTCTAACATCACCAGGCAGGCGCTCGAGTGGAACCCGCAGGGCAAGAGGAAGCGAGGGTGCTCAACGGAGACCTGGAGGTCAAGACCTGTGCCAGGGACAGATGGAGGTGGAAGGCTGCTGTTGAGGGCCCTATGCTTCTCAAGGAGCGAAGAGGACTAAGTCAAGTCAAGTCACACTTTCACAGCTGGCATAGTGACCTCTTCAGTGTGTCGGCAGCATAGTCCTAAGTGGTACAACTTACACAGCTGGTGTAGTGACTCCTTTAGTTTGCCGGCAGCATAGTCCTTCTTAGTACTACAACTTACACGGTTGGTGGAGCGACTCCTTTAGTTTACCGGCGGCATAGTTCTTCTTCTTCGTAGTACAACTTACATAGTTGGTATAGTGACCTCTTCAGTGTGTCGGCAGCATAGTCCTTCTTAGTTGTACAACTTACACAGCTTGTGTAGTGACTCCTTTAGTTCGTCGGCAGCATAGTTCTTCTTAGTAGTACAACTTACACAGTTGGTGTAGAGACTCCTTTAGTTTGCCGGCAGCATAGTCCTTCTTAGTAGTATAACTTAGACAGCTGGTGTAGTGACTTCTTTAGTTTGCCGGCAGCATAGTTCTTCTTAGTAGTACAACTTACACAGCTGGTGTGTAGTGACTCCTTTAGTTTGCCGGCAGCATAGTCCTTCTTAGTAGTACAACTTACGCAGCTGGTGTAGTGACTCCTTTAGTTTGCTGGCAGCATAGTCCTTTGTAGTACAACTTACACAGCTGGTGTAGTGACTCCTTTAGTTTGCCGGCAGCATAGTCCTTCTTAGTAAGTACACACTTACACGGCCGATATAGCCTAGCAACTCCTTTAGTCTGCCGGCAATACAGCGGTCTTCCTAAATGATGCAGGTTAAACGTTTGGTGTAACGGACCTTCGGCGACGGTACGGTGCTTCCCAAATGCACAACAGACGGTACAGCAACTCATTTAATCTATCGGCGATACAGTCCTCAGTGGTACAACTTCAGTGGCAGGTTAGTGGCACATTTTTGTCAGTTGGCAGCACGCTTCTCTTCCAGTGATACAGCTTGATGCAGCGGTACGCTTAGTATGTCGGCAGCACGGTCTTCTCCAGTTGTGCGACTCGAATGGTTGGTGTAGCGGCTCCTTAATTTGCCCGTAGCACGTCCTTCCCCAGTGGTGTCACTTAAAAGACAAGTGTAGCAGTACCTTAGTTTGTGGAAGACCGAGACCGGGGGGGGGGGGGGGGGGGGGGGGGGGGGGCGGGGGAGCGAATGTCTTCAGTGTTTGTGTGTTGTCTTCACACAAGCCGTCCTGTGTATGAGTGGACCCAATCACAGCACTTATCAGGCCGGCGATCGTAAGAGTCTGTGGGTTTTTGTTTTAGGGTTTGTTTTGTGCGGTGGGGAGGTGGATGATACACGAAGGCTGTGGTACTTCTGACCGAGTCAGCATCTCATTCCAGACCTAATGTACATCTCCAACATCGCCGACTCCTGACTGATCCGTCGATTCCAGATCACTGTCGTTTCCATTGTTTATTTATCCCACAATGCGAATGGATTTGCTGTTGTTATTATTACTGTTGTGCGTGGCGTACAGGCGTACGCACGCTCGAGCGCGGCGTGAGTGTGTGTGTGCATGTGTGTGTGTGTGTGTGTGTGTGTGTGTGTGTGTGTGTGTGTGTGTGTGTGTGTGTGTGTAAACATACGCTGGTCTGATCGACCTTGATATATATAACATTTGAACTCGGTACCATTATTGAACATTTGTTGTAATCAGTTTCGCGCGTTTTTGGAACCAGGGGCGTTTTCGAGAGTTCCAGCATTGTCCGCCAAGTACAGAAACGCCATGGACTATTCTGGAATCGCCTGGCACTCAGCAGCAATCCATCGGCCAGGGGACTACAGCTGACTTCGCGAATTTCCGTCATCAAAAGTGCCAGGAATGTGTGTCTAGCACCCCTTAAAAGGCAATATTTTCAGACAAGTGTATAATAACTATATAAGACATGTTTCAGTTTGCTTTGAACACGAATCAATCAAGTGTACATTGCACACAGTATAGAAATTGCAATTCAAAAAGCGTAAAAGTGAATTAATAATAACTCAGGAACCGAGCGCTGCAACACGGTCGTACACCATAGCAAGTTATCACCTATTACGTACATGCGGGTTGAACGCCAGTAGGCCTATACATATCATCTGTTGGTAAGTCTGTGCATATTGATGTCGTCATTGTTTGGAAGATTCCTGGACCTTCATGAATTATTAAAGAAATAAACAGATAAAGCAATGGCGAAATACCAG
>JADBJO010007039.1:54723-57223 GCA_016801955.1 Conus betulinus
CTGTGGTATGTATCAGCTCTGCTGATCGCGGCTTGAAGCGTGGGGCCACTTCAGCGGAGGGTTCTTTCAAAGGCGACGAGAGAAGGTTTGCGATTTCAAAGGTTTGAGAAACGGATTTTTTTTTTTTATCTCGAGCAGATGAAAATGTGTCGTGATTATTATTTTTTTTTTTTAAGGTACGTGGTAAGAGTGGAAAGAGACAGACAGACAGAGAGGTGAAACGACATTTATTAAAACGAAAAAGAAAGGGATGAAGACGTACACAGAGAGAGAGAGAGAGAGAGAGAGAGAGAGAGAGAGAGAGAGAGAGAGAGAGAGAGAGAGAGAGAGAGAGAGAGAGAGAGAGAGAGAGGGAAAGAGAAACAGACTGAGACACACACAGACAGACACAGACACACAGACAGACAGAGACAGAGAGAGAGAGAGAGAGAGAGAGAGAGAGAGAGAGAGAGAGAGAGCAGGGATGCCGACGGACAGCCACAGAACGGCAGGGACCTTTTAGTAGTCACGCTGGCCTTGCGCCCACCAGACATCTTCTTTTTGGCCGTCTGAGGGGCGTTGGACACCGTCTTGACCTTGACGGGCTCCTCCACCTCCTGCTGCTCCTGGGGTTCCTTCCCCTTCCTCAGCTCCTGACACAGACCCGTACAGTGCTACAGGGTTAGGAAGACAGCTCATCATCCTGACTCAGACCACACAGGATAAGGAAGACATCTCATCATCTTGACATATACCCCACAGGATAAGGAAGACACCTCATCATCCTGACATGGATCACACAGGATAAGGAAGACTTCTCATCATCCTGACATGGATCACACAGGATAAGACACCTCATCATCCTGACACAGACCACACAGGATAAGGAAGACACTTCATCATCCTGATCTCGTATGGTCAACACAACGCATTACATGGTCAACACAAGACAATAAAACACAATACAATACAATGCAATACAATATAAAGACCGGTTATATTTCTGACGTCATGGTCAACACAATACAATACGTCACATTACAACACAATACAATAAATTGATTCAACGCCTGCCTACCTTGCGCTGAAGAAGAGATCTAAGCTACGTGAAAAATTCCTTCATTTTCATTGTCCTATTTGTTTGTGTCTTGCCTGAAGAAGAAAGACTTAAGAGGTCGAAACGCGTCGTGTTTTGTCTTGTGACTCGTTTGTCCACGTTTCTTTGGCGGTTCGCTAACATTTATTTAAGATTTGTTTAGATTTCCGCCTGCAGTCGTCTCACTTTGCAACTACGATGCAATACAATACAACACAACATAATACAATACAACACAATACAATACAAACACAATACAATACAAATCCAAAGCCAGCCCAACCACAGGTGGTTGCGAGGTCTTACCTTTGGTGTGATGCTGTCTAGAAAGGCCTTGTAGGTCTTGTACTCCCTCAGGGTCTCCTCGTACTTGGAGATGTCCGAGTTGACCGTCATGATGGCGACCAAGATCTTTTTGATCTCGTTAATCTTCTCGTGTTTCACCTTCGCCTCCCCCTCCGCCCTGAAAAACACACACACGTACGCACACACGCACGCACGCACGCGCGCGCGCGTGCGAGCACACACACACACACACACACACACACACACACACACACACACACACACACACACACACTTTTGTGTATGTTTTTATAACAAAAATATTATCCACACTTACCCCTCTCTGAGATGATAGTCTACCTCTGTGTGTGTGTGTGTGTGTGTGTGTGTGTGTGTGTGTGTGTGTGTGTGTGTGTGTGTGTGTGTGTGTGTGTGTGTGTGTGTGTGTGTGTGTGTGTGTGTGTGTGTGTGTGTGTGTGTGTGAGAGAGAGAGAGAGAGTGTGTGTGTGTGTGTGTGTGTGTGTGTGTGTGTGTGTGTGTGTGTGTGTGTGTTTGTGTTGTGTGTGTGTGTGGTTGCTGGTGTGTGTGTGTGCGTGTGTGTGTGTGCATATGCTTGTGTGCGCGCACGCCTGAGAGTCTGCGCGCGCGCACGTGTGTGTGTGTGTGTGTGTGTGTGTGTGTGTGTGTGTGTGTGTGTGTGTGTGTGTGTGTGTAAAGAAAAGGTTCATGAATTCCACTTGTTCCTCCACCCAGGACTTTAGTTTACAAGCTTTCGCCTTCATGCCTGATCACTGAGATGATAAAGCAGTGTTCAGCTAGCGGCCAATGAAGACTACAGCCACACGGAAATGATAGACAACGGTCGTGGAGATATGAAACCCCTTTAATTTGCAGTCCGGTGCTCTGTTGCTCCTCACGGTTCACACAGTGTGTGTGTGTGTGTGTGTGTGTGTGTGTGTGTGTGTGTGTGTGTGTGTGTGTGTGTGTGTGTGTGTGTGTGTGATGATATGATAATGAATACTTATATAGCGCCTATTCTCGGCTAGACGCCAAGCTCTAAGCGCTTTACAATCAACACTCGTTTACACAAACGTGTGTGTGTGTGTGTGTGTGTGTGTGTGTGTGTGTGTGTGTGTGTGT
>JADBJO010007039.1:64723-79723 GCA_016801955.1 Conus betulinus
CATAGAATGGTTCACAGATCACCTGTGGTTCTCTACGATGCCAACATGGTCGTCACCATAGAATGGTTCACAGATCATCTGTGGTCACCCAGCACTGGGAAAAGACCCGAGTCACAAGATGTCAACCACAGACTATGAGATTTGAGATTCGGTCATAATCTTGACTTTACATTTTGCTTATTTTAACTACATTAGTGTACTGAAATAAACCCGATAGTTATTTTGGACATGGTAGAACAACAGCTACAATAGCTTCTGCAGATGGCACTGAGAAATGTGTTAGACTATAGAAATTCGCCTTGAATTCATTAAAACGCGGTTCCCAGTTGTTTTTTGTTGATACAGACTGAGGAGAGAGAGAGCGGGGTCGCAGGCAGACTGTAGCTCTCGCATTGTCTGTCTCACTGGAGTGTACTTTCAGTGTTTTAAAAATGGGTACAAAATGGGGACTAAAATACTTTAAATTTAACTAACAAACACGGCATGATAGTGATTTTACAACCAGTAAGCTGAAAGAATATTGGAAGAATATAAAAATACGGATACTTCGTATGGTCTGCATTAGTGGGTGATTACATAAACATGAATGTGAAAATATGGATATTATGTATAATTGACAGTAAACATGAAAATGAAAACATGAATATGATGTTTATACTGGATGTAAATATGAGGCGTACGCAGTCTATGGGAAGGCAATGAAACATATACATCATAAGAAATACATGACATACAAGAGATTTTACAGGCAACAAACACGAACTATGATATCAACATGGACAACTGGAATAGCTCAGTGGTACAGCGCCGGACTCGTAATCTTGGGGTTGCAGGTTCGAATCTCCGCCGGGCCATTTCGGTACAGGGGGGATTTTTTCCCTCGGAGTTAACATTGGGTCTGACTCCATTTCCCATACAGTCCTCCGAATGAGACTATAAACCGAGGTTCCGTGTGTGTGAACGCACGCATGATATTTTGCACACACGTAAAACCCCATCACCAACTTTCGGAAGAGAAGGCAGTTTGGCCGTTGGTATGGATGACACGTTACACACAGAATGCACCTTCCCCGAAGTTGGAGTATGGCTGCCTTAATGGCGGGATAAAAAAAAAACGGTCATACACACAGAACTCCACTCCACTCCCTTTGTTGTGTAGATGGGATTAATCCTTGCCTTTCTATACAGGGAGTGTCCGCAGGCGTATCAGCCTGTGTACGCAGAAGAACATGGACAGCAAGATACGGCTTTCATAGGAAACGCCAATATCCAGTCATTGCACCAAGGAGACGCTGGCACATGCTTCAAAAAAGTTGTAACAAACCAGTCTGGGCTACATGCAGGCTACACGAAGGAGAATCACTGAGATGCCAAGGTCCCATTTGACAGTCAGAAAAACCAGGCATGTCAAAGCTGTGGCCGCACAGCACAAAGTCTCCTGAACAGAAAACTTACTCTTTCGTCGTCGTCTTCGCCCTGTACACATATGTAGTGACGCACGGGTTTCTGCGCACATAGGCGAGCTCAGCGGAAGTGCACCTCGCGTGAGAAGTGTTCACTGACACTCAGGTAAACAAGCAGACAAACTCGGGCAGTACGACACTAGGTCTCGAAGAGAGCAAACCTGCTAACTTGTTGTTAGTTTAGGGAGTTCGACACTCGGGCTTGATGGGAGTGGACCGGCTAGGACTAACTTACAGTTAGTGAAGGAGCTTCGTCGTGCTGACAGAAAACACTAGTGACAGACCAGTGCTTGGGCCTCCAGTTTAGCGGAGACAGTTTTGCCCTAGTACTACGCGACAGAACAGCCATAGATGGTTACAACGGCCAGGACGGCTTTGACAGTGCCACTGCTGGGCCCGGAGACTGACACGACAGTGATCGTGACAGACTGGACCTACTAGTTGGTGCCATGGAAGGGCTTGGGTAAGAATCCTGACGAAACCCCCAAGCCAGACTGGGCTGACCAGGTAAGGTAGAGTGTGCGTGTGTGTGAATGTGCAAGTGCTTAGTATATAAACGAACTTCTCTAGAATGTATGGAAAACACTTCACATACCTGTGGGTCCGTCATACCTGCTTTCATCCCACAAACAGCTTGCACAGGCACTAAGGAGGTTCTCTGTCATATCTGCTGTGAATGAGCTACCAGCACTGTAACAATGTTCACTGGATAATGTCTTGCCTGCCACTAATGGGCCACAGCACTGTGATAACGTTCACTGGATAATGTCTTGACTGCCACTAATGGGTCACGGCACTGTGATAACGTTCACTGGATAATGTCTTGACTGCCACTAATGGGCCACCAGCAGTGTAATACACTGGGATTGTCTTGACTGCTTCGAATGGACCGTCAGCACTGTAATAATAACTTCCAGTGGGTAATGTCTTGACTGCTTCAAATGGGCCGCCAGAACAGCAATAACGTTTGGCAGATAATGTCTTGACTGCTTCAAATGGGCCACCAGAACCGCAATAACGCTCAGCAGATAGTATCTTGACCGCTTCAACTGGGCCACCAATACTACAATTACATACATTAGATAACCCATGGATACTGTGACTGTATATAAGCTACTAATGGATCTGTCTTTTTCCTGCTTCAAACCTACTTCAACAGCACCGTAAACAGTAACAATGTCAATACTTTGACTGGTTCCAGCCTTCGCCCGCCGGCGTTATGAGAGAGAACCACTGCCAATGCTCTGCATCTCCTGCTGCAGAAACATGCCAACGCCAGAGTGGAGAACGGATCCTCGTCTCGCAATCAGGAGTACGAATAGAAACAATGACTGAATTAGGCCTAGTTTGGTTTCAAGGGTCCTTTCTGCTTCAATGTACCAACAAGTATTGTAAAGAGAAACACTTATCACTGAGCGTCGCGTACCGCATCTGTGACGTCATCGTGGATGCTGACGTTTCAAACATCATTAACGTTTTTTTTCTCGACGGTTATCAGTCTGAAGAGGCACTGAACACGTATTTTTATCCCTGTTCAGAAATATGCCGTTGTCTTCTTCATCAACCAGCAAGTTCACGTTTGATAATCTGGATGCTTCTATTTAATAGTGGATTTGCTGAGATTAAAATATTCTGTTTCCTTGGTGCTGTTCTGTTTATGTTCTTTAACCTTGGTTTTCATAGTTCTATGTTGGGTGCCCGGTACAAAGTCTTATTAAACACAAACATAGATATACTGGAGGGCTTTCCAGGAATGGTGAAGAAGTAAAGGTATTCTGGTAATGACATCGATGAATTTGTTTTTAGCAGTGAAGGGATAATACGGTCTTCTTCGGAAAAGATAAATTTGTTTAGGGTGATGGGGGATAAGACTACAATCCCAAAGACAAAGAGAAATGTATGGTAGAATGATACTGATAAATGTATCTATAGAGATGATGGCAAAACCACAATTCTCATTCTGATAGTAAAGATAAAAACTGTTTGTGGCTATGTCACGTGTAAATGTATCTATAGTATCTCCAGAAAAGGTCAGTAGATGTGTGCCTCTAGTAAGAGCGGGGGTAATTTTTGGCATACCCAGGACAGACTATTTGATAACAACAACGCCACAGTTAGCTCAACATCAGTGACATTACAGAAATCCCAGCTCTGGTGAGGTAAATGGACAAAAAAATAGTGAGGACCGCTATGTAGATGCCAAAGATCAACACATCATAACTGCGACGCTAAACCCAACGCTAAACCCAAAGATGAAATTGTTAGCAATAATCGTAAGTGTAAACCCAACACTGATAATAGGGTCAGTGATAACTTTCCTGTAGACACAGGAAGGATTTTCGTTCTTTCTGCGTACACAGGCTGATACCCCTGCGGACACTGCCTGTATAGACAGGCAGTGGAGTTTTGTGTGTATGACAGTTTTTTTATCCCGCCATTAAGACAGCTATACTCCATCTCTGGGGAAGGTGCATGCTATGTGTAACGTGTCATCCATACCAACGGCCAAACTGGACTTCTCTTCCGAAAGTTGGTAATGAGATTTTGCGTGTGTTCAAGATGTTGTGCGTGCGTTCACACACGGAACATCGGTTTATAGTCTTATTCGAAGGACTGTGTGGGGAATGGAGTCAGAACCAATATTAACTCCAAGGAAAAATCCGCCTGTACCAAAATTCGAACCCGCAACCCCAGGATCACGAGTCCAGCGCTCTCTACCAACTGAGCTATTCCGGCCCCCACAGGAAGGATAAGGCCACTTCTGAGAATGTACGGTTTTAGATTTCACAGAAATGACCGTGAAGGAAAACCCAGAAATGATAGTACTGATTATAAACTTACCTAGAGTAACAACGACTGTAAATTCATCAACTGTACTGAAAGAATACATTGATTGTAGCGAGGGGTAAACCCTGTTCGTGAGATGTGAAGGACGCATGAACCAGTCTCTGGGCAAACGTACCACTATCGGCCTAGATAAGCCCAACTCTGTGGCGGTCTTGAATCAACTTACATAGACAACAGTGTGGGTAAATCCTATCTTTTGATGCCTAAAGATAAACTTACCCATATTAACAGCGAAGGTAACCCCAGTTGTTTTGATGCCAAAGATAAACTTAATCCTATCTTTTGATGCCTAAATATCAATAAACTGTTTTATGCCCAGATTTATTATCACAGCGAAGGTAGCCCCAGCTGTTTTGATGCCAAAGATAAACTTACCCATATCAACAGCGAAGGTAGACCCCAGCTGTTTTGATGCCAAAGATAAACACTTACCTATATCAACAGCGAAGGTAAACCCCAGCTGTTTTGATGCCAGGGATAAACTTACGCGATGAAAGCAGCGTAAATGTACCTCTGGTGAAGAAGAGCAGGGGGAAACGTTTTTCTCTCGCAGAGGAAGGAGAAAACGTACCCCTGGCAATGCTCCGAGTTCACTGACCGACTGGCTGTGGTGCGGGCAACACAGGGAACACTCACCTCGCGTGATGGCGAGGGTGAACTGGGTGTCGTCAGCAACAGCTGCAGCTTTGTCGGCTTTCTGCAGTTCTTCCTCCGACTTGGTGGCGTGGATCATGGCGGCAGGTCGACAGTTGACGCGTGACGAGAACGTCGTCTTCTCGTGCACGTGCAGCTTTCTCTGCCTGATTCTTTCCTGGAAAGGTGAAAGGTCGGAATGAAGTGAAAGAGACAGACAAACAAGGAAGGGAAGGGAGAGAAGAAGAAACACTGTCTCAGATCAGGTACCGTTTACGCTTTTTTTTTTTTCTCTTTTCTTTTTTGACTCTTAGTGACATCGGTTTTCACTTCCGTTGAAATACCTCCCAACGATTGTTCTGGGTTCTTGCCAAAGTCTTCATCAGTCTGGGCAGATTCTTAGATCTGTTGTGTTGGAGGAATGACCCGATCATTAGCCTTACTCTCGTTTCTGAGCATACTACTGTCCAAGAGGCTCAGCCGGTAGTGTCCTGCGTATACTTCATCAGAACAGGCACAACTGGACACCACCAAAGTGATTCAGCGATGGCGCAAGTTCTCCTCCAGTGGGCAGCCTCATGGCGAACTGACAGTGTTAGTCACTAACAACTATCAGTGATAATGCTGCAAAATGACTGAAATGGGTCATATTGGGCATAGAAGAACAGCTGTGGGCGATATTAATGCCAAGTAATGCCAGTGGGCAACATGAGTAAAGTGGGGACCTGGTTAGTTACAGGAGAACAGCTGTGGGCGATATGCAAGTAATGCCAGAGGGCAACATGAGTAAAGCGGGACCTGGTTAGTTATAGGAGAACAGCTGTGGGCAATATGCAAGTAATGCCAGTGGGCAACATGAGTAAGTGGGTCTGGTTAGTTACAGGAGTACAGCTGTGGAGATATGCAAGTAATGCCAGTGGGCAACAGACTGGGTATATGTGAATCGCTGTGAGCGACCTCGCGTATTTGTCCCACTAGGCGACTTGCTGACTAGGTAAGGCTGCATGCAGGATATTGACTATGACTGACGTGCGAACAATGCTGCCGAGATGGCAGGAAACACGGAACAGCCCAAAAAAAAAAAGTACATAAGATATGAAAATGATTCTAAAGGGAAAAAAATTCACTGATTCTTTGTTAAGATATTTTCTGTTAAAAACTACGAGCCGATAGGACAGTTTGACCTTCATTCTGCAACATGAAACTCTCTTCAGGCTTCTTAGAGGAACTTTATGAAATGCCTGTAGCAATCTAAACACCTACAATAAATCCCTTCATTCTCAACATTTTCATCATTTCTCTCGTGTATATAAAAAAAAGACAGAGATCTAAGGACCCTGTTAGCAGTCAGAGTTAAAGGACAGGAACACATAATCAAGATACACGACAACTTGTATGATGCAACAAAACATCGCTAGGATGATTCCCAATGTCTGTGACATGTACTTGTGACAGGCCAGTTTTGAATGTTACAAACTACACATTGAACATGATCACATGTCCCGAAAAGCTTGAAGATGCTTTTGTTTTTGTTCATGAAGATTGAGGTTTAAGCTGGGCTTTCCTTTTTCATCGGTTGTCGTGGGGTGAAAAAAAAAAAGAAGAGAGGAGTTCAAAGACCGAGATTTAAACGTGTCAGTAATGGCGACACCAGGGGTTGAGGTAGAGAGATGTTGAGGAAGATAATGAAGACGATGGAGATTGCAGAATGGATGGCAAACCATTTGCAGGGTCCAAGGACCTGGCATGTAATCGATAGAGTTCTCATGGAGTCTGGTGAACAATTTGTTTCAGTACAGCGACCTAATGACTTCACGGGGCATGGGAAAAGAAGAAGCAGCGGGCAAAGTTTCTTTTTGTTGTTGTTGTGGTCGTATCCTGGCTAAAAGACTCCACAGATCATCCAAACAGCCCCGTCTGGGCTTAAGGCTATGTCAGGCCAATGGACATAAGCTAGAACACCAGGGCTACATAAAAATATTGTTATGCTCTGCATAGTAGTGCGGGGATTGTCTTTAGTTGTGACAAGCTCCTAGCATAACATTCTAGTCTCCAAAATCCCCCGAGGTCTGAGTGTGGCTGCCCACGTGGTGGGGTAATCAAAAACGGTCACACACGTAATGTTCTCATCCCCAGCTGATGCATTTGTACCATAGTGTTCAAGTACTTTGGCTGTTTGGATAATCCCTGGAGTCTTTTAGCCAGGGTACGACAACAACAACAACATCCGAACAGCCGAAGTACTGAACATTATGGGTACAAATGCATCAGCTGGGGATGAGAACATTACGTGTGTGACCGTTTTTGATTACCCCGCCATGTGGGCAGCCACACTCCGACTTTGGGGGATTGGAAGAAGACTGATAATGTTATGCTAGGAGCTTGTAACAACTGAAGACAATCCCCGCATAACTGTGCAGAGCATAACAACATTTTGATGTAGCCTTGGTGTTCTAGCCTATGTCAATTGGCCTGACACACAGCCTTAAGCCAAGGCGGGGGCAAAGTTGTTGCTAATTTTGCACCGTATTTTCAAACTTGCAGAAGTAAACCTGAATCGAGGGCCCATATTCAAAAATCCACTGGATTATCTCACCTTACAACACAGTTTCTTTCTATCAAGCAGTAGGTTCACTTATCAGAAATCTATCGATTGAAACCATCCTTGAAGACCAGTAAATGTCAAAATAGGGGATACCAGAACTCTAGTGTTGCTGACCGGTTTGACTGTGCGACGTTTTGGAAACAAATTCATGAAAGGAGAAATAAGATGGGATCCATTCTACAACAGTTGCGGTACCTCTTTCTTCCTCTCTGTCGCTCCTTGTCCCTCAGAAGGAAGATCTCATCATCGGGCGGCATGATGAAGGGGTTCTGCTTGTTCTGCTCGATGCCGGCCTCCTCTCCTGCGCTGGGCACCATGTCTATCTGCACTGAGGATTCGGCTTCTGGGAAGGTGACCTTGGGCCCCGACTGGCGGGATGTACTGCTCGCAGTGGCTAATACACACCATAAACACGCGCCCGCCCACGCGCGCGCGCTCACAACACACACACACACACACACACACACACACACACGCACACACACACACACACACACTCACACATACACACACACACACACACGTACATTCACGCACGCACATATGCATGCACACCTACGCACGTTCACACACACACACACACACACACACACACACACAAACACACACACACACACACCGAGACACACACACACCTTTTAACTGTTATGAGAGAGAGAGAGAGAGAGAGAGAGAGAGAGAGAGAGAGAGAGAGAGAGAGAGCGTGTGTGTGTGTGTGTGTGTGTGTGTGTGTGTGTGTGTGTGACAAACAGACAGACACACAGACAGACAGAAAGATAGAGAGAGAACACCATACGGCACGCTCACATCGCCTTACTAGTTCATACGCCCATGCATGCCGAGAGTTTCAGACTCCTTAGACACACGTGCAGTCAGCAGAAACTGCCACTGGAAAGATCCATCTGAATGTGTTCCATTTTCCACAAGTCCACGCAGAGCTGGTCTTGCAATGGTAGACAGTTGCTTGCTCAGCGATGGTCCTTACTCTTCATTCTCGATAAGAAGTGCGGCCACTGCCTCTCTTTATGTTCAGCTCTCTGCACGGTGGATCAGATCTTTCACTGTGAGAGGATTGTTAAAACGTTCCTTATGAGATCGGAAATGAAATGAGGCAGGGAACAGCAAACAATGAACAGTAAATAAGTGGGGTAGTCTTTGCTCCCATAAGGAAACCTAACACAGAGTAACTTTTATTCAAGTCTGGCACAGCCTTTTAAACTTGAATAAAGTCAGACAAATACAAAGACGAACAATCTAATAGTGGGGGAAAAAACAAGCGCAGGCCAACAACTAAATTGTCTTCATAGTAATGACTTGGTAAAACTTAGAGCAGGCAATACAAATATATCTGCCTTTAAAAGGGATTGCGATGGTTCCCTTTATGCAGCCAGTGAAGAGTTTTTCATATTTTCTTAATTTCATTTTCCCAGTTTTTTACATCTTCAACCTCCTGCTCCCCCCCCCCCCCCCCCCCCCCCCCCCCCCCCCTCCCCTCCGTAAGTTCTAAGTTTTACCAAGTCATTACTATGAAGACAAATTTAGTTGTTGGCCTGCGCTTGTTTTTCCCCCACTATTAGATTGTTCGTCTTTGTATTTGTCTGACTTTATTCAAGTTTTAAAAGGCTGTGCCAGTCTTGAATAAAAGTTACTCTGTGTTAGGTTTCCTTATGGGAGCAAAGACTACCCCACTTATTTACTGTTCCTTATATGAGTCTGTTCCCCCCCCCCACTATTTAGATTTCCTCTTTGTAGGTCTGTTGATCCACCTTGTGAATCCAGCGTTGAGGTCGCGTCCAGTCTGCTTGTTCCCAGTCTGACTGCCAGTCCGTGTCTGCTCACCTCCTTTCCCGTGACGCGTGTTCGTCCAGGGCAGTACGCGGCAGTGAGATGTTCCACTGGGAGGATGCGCATTGCTTCATGTTTATCTGTTTGTAATCAATGTTTGAAGGCACATTTTTTTTATGCAGATGATGTAGTGTTTTAGATGATTGGGGAGAAAAGGAAAATTCCAATTTTGTATTGAAAATTGTAAATGCCCCACAAAGGTAAAATTTTCGTTAACGTCTGTGATAAGCTGCATGAGCAACCCTTAACGTTGAAGTAACTTGAACAAGCAGAAGAGTTTGAGGTTGATTTTGTTAGAAAGGCGACAGTCACGGAATGCACGTGTTGATATCAGTGTGTGACTGATTGTGAACTCGTGAACTCGACTGTCACGAGACAGACGCTGAACACTGACAGTATGCGTGAAGCTGCCCGAAGTGCAGTTGTTGAATGCTGACGACGATTACAACTACAGGCAGTGTTTGCTATGCTGTATCTACATCATTTAGTTTTGTGTTAGCAATCCTACTGGGCCTCTTTGGGCTCATTATCTGTCTTGCATTCTTTTTCCAGATATTTGTTTATAAAGAGACAGAAGCTCTCAGTTATATAACTTATTTTTCACTTTGTGTAGTATCTGGATAACATTTTTTACTTCAGTTGTTCTCTGAGTGAATCCCTTGTGGGGGCGACGGAGGGCACTCGATAGATCCCCGTCTCGTCAGATCCCCGTCTCGATGGATCCCCGTCTCGATAGATCCACATCTCGATGGATCCCCGTCTCGATTGATTCCTGTCTCGATGGATCCCTGTTGCTGTTTTTGGATCTAACGAGACGGGGATCTATCGAAATAGGGATCAACCGAGACGGGGATCTATCGAGACGGAAATTCGTCCACATATACTGGGGGACCTATCGAGACGGGGATCTACCGAGATGGGGATCTACAGAGACGGGGATCTATCGAGATGGAAATTCGTCCACATGTTCTGGGGGATCTATCGAGACGGGGATCTACCGAGATGGGGATATGTTTGCGCGACATGTGTACATGACAGTGGAGACCCGTGGTTTGTATGTGTGAGGGTGGTTCAGTACACGTGCCCATACCCTTACTTGAAAGCAATCTAAATTGAAACAAATCTTAAATAAATGTTAGCGAAACGCCTCTTTTCTCTTTGTGTAATATCTGGATCACATTATTCAAATTA
Organism: Conus betulinus; assembly: GCA_016801955.1. Classification (NCBI taxonomy): domain Eukaryota; kingdom Metazoa; phylum Mollusca; class Gastropoda; order Neogastropoda; family Conidae; genus Conus; species Conus betulinus. Next base: position 75,308 of record JADBJO010007039.1, read on the forward strand.
TTCAACGCCTACCTTGCACTGACGAGATCAAGCTTAATGACAAACTCGTTCATTTTCATAGTCCTGTTTGTTTGTGTCTTGCCTGAAGAAGACCTAAGAGGTCGAAACGCGCCGTGTTTTGTCTTGTGACTCGTTTGTCCACGTTTCTCTAGGCGGTTCGCTAACATTTATTTAAGATTTGTTTAGATTTCCGCCTGCAGTCGTCTCACTTTGCAACTAAATCTACATTTAGTTCACCTACTCCATGACACTGTTCCATATTCCTCTGTTTTGAAGAAAGTCCATTAATTCAGTCAGTGCCAAGAATGACTTGTTTACGTTCGTCAATGGGTGTACGCGAGCAGGGCTCTTGTGATATTGTTTTCACCTCCGTCGTTGAATGAAAGCTGTGAAGTTACATGCGGCATTCTCTTCCCAGATGATTCTGCCATTTTGCTTCGCTGCGTGTCCCTAGCCTCACTTGCTTTTGGTGGCGGGTACCGTCAGCGCACATCACGACGTCTGTAGAATGCGTGTGCACTACGTCTCACACACACACACACACACACACACACACACATACTTGCACACACACACACACACACACACACACACACACACACACACACACACACATATTCCGTCACCTTTCCTCCCTTATCTGCTTATCCACTATGTCCGCCCATCCATCCATCCATTGTCCTCTCCATCCATCCCTGTGGCTTACGTGATTTTCGTTCGGAGAGCCGCCCGGACAAAGATTGAGCGGGTTGATCAGCGGACACCGACGGTGAAGAGTCAGCCATTGTGGACACACACACACACACACACGTCTGGATTTACGTCTAGGGTTAGCACTGCTTCTCAAGGTCACCTGTTTGAAGGAGAAATCAGCACAGCTGGTCAAGGTCACCTGTTCGAGGGAGAAATCCGCACTGCTGGTCAAGGTCACCTGTTTGAAGGAGAAATCCGCACTGCTGTCAAGGTCATCTGTTTGAAGGAGAAATTAGCACCGCTGGTCAAGGTCACCTGTTTTGAAGGAGAAATCCGCACTGCTGGTCAAGGTTATCTGAAGGAGAAATCAGCACAGCTGGTCAAGGTCACCTGCTCGAAGGAGAAATCCGCACAGCTGGTCAAGGTCACCTGTTCGAAAGAGAGAAGAAATCAGCACAGCTGGTCAAGGTCACCTGTTTGAAGGAGAAATCCGCACTGCTGGTCAAGGTCACCTGTTTGAAGGAGAAATCCGCACTGCTGGTCAAGGTCACCTGTTCGAAGGAGAAATCCGCACTGCTGGTCAAGGTCACCTGTTTGAAGGAGAAATCCGCACTGCTGGTCAAGGTCACCTGTTCGAAGCAGAAATCAGCACTGCCTGTCAAGGTCACCTGTTTTAAAGCAAAAAAAAAAAAAAAATCAGCACTGCTTGTCAGTCAAGGTCACTTGTCACATCCGCGCTGCTCGTCACGGTCTGGCAATGATCTGTTTTTTCGAGAGGACCAAGGCACAAACCAGAATATGACAGCATCAGCTGAGAGACAGTGATGGATAGAATTGATTTTTAGAAGTTCACGACAGGTCTACAGATATCATGAGCGCGTTTTACACATGCATATGCGATATTGATGAATACACAATATGTTTGTCAGAACATCTCTCTACACTTAAAACATTTACTTCCCTACACCAAAAAAAAAAGAAAAAAAAAAAAAACCTACTTTCCTACTCGTTTGAAATGTAGGAAATAGGGCAGTCCTTGCTAAAAAAAAAAAAAAAAATAAAAAATAATAATTCAAAGAGATTGTGTTTGAAAAGCAAACCGGATTTTTTGCTTGCTCTCTTTCATTTACAGATGTACAGTGTTTCAGTCAGATTATCGGTATATCAATGGATGGCATATCAGCCAGATTATCAGTATATCAGTGGACTGTGCATCAAACGACAAAACTGATGGGTCGGAGCTTGGCAAACAAGATCGAAGATCAACAGAGGCAATCAACGCTACAAGAAGATGGGGAGGGGGGGAGGGGGTGGTGGGTGGATGGGACAAATGTATAGAGGGAAGCCGGTATGAATACTTGTTTGTATCACCAAGATCTAATGTATTCAAACGAACAGCTAGGCCTGTATAAAAGTGTTGCCAAAGTGAGCAAGTCATCGGCCGTGTTCGGAGTCAGCAGAGGTAGACAGAGCCAAGAACGAATAGTACAGGACACAGTACCAGACTTGGGGATGTCCAGCGACAGGAAAGTCTCATGGAACGAGACCACAGCTAAATAAGTGAGGTAAGCAGACCAGGCTGGTAACTTTCCTGTGTATCAACATCGCCTCTCGGCTTCTAGAGATGGAATGTCAATGTTACGTGACTTTTATCCATCCTTGCATACAGCTTGGCAAGGACGAATCGAACCCCCAGCCTGAGTCACACATCAAATATCCTTTCGCCAGTATGCACATTTCTTTTTTTTTTTCTTTTAGTCCACATCGACACTATTTTCCCTTACTTTAACCTCCTAAGCCTGACTGAATGCGGACGACGCCAAACTGACAGCTCTCCAGGAGCGACCCGCTGATTCATTCTAGATCTGAAACAGAATGGGGTCATGTCGATGTGACCAAGTGTCGTTGCGTGTAGGCTTCTGTGCAGAGTCTAAGCCAAAAGTTTCCACTCTGCATGATGCCGTCAGCCAGAGAAGACATTCCTACATCACACCCTGCGCTGAGGATAGTCCCAAGTCCTGGGGACACTCCATGATATTCCGGATTCCTCCCAGCAATGCTGACAGACTACCAGACCTCTTTTTCTACTCTGATATCGTCTGGCCTTTCAGGCAGAGTAGGTATGCAGCCACTGCTTCAGAGAACTCGGACCAGACTAACGTCCTTCCCTGCCGGGGTTTAGGGGTGGTCAGTTGGTTTCTGATGGGTTGTTAGGCCTAGCTGGCTTTCCCTACTCCACTCTGTCAAGTCACAAGTGCGATTATTATAATATAGCCTGATAGTAATTTGTTGGAGGGGGTCATGTCAATCTGACCCCGTCTCATTGCGCCCCCAAAATGTGAAGCCGTCTCATTGTGCCCCTGTCTCATTGTGCCCCCCGTCTCATTGTGCCCCTGTTTCATGCGCCCCCCCCCCCCCCCCCCCCCCCCCCCCCCGTACTGTGCCCCCCAAATGTGAAAGCCGTCTCATTGTGCCCTGTCTCATTGTGCCCCCCTGTCTCATTGTGCCCCTGTCTCATTGCGCCCCCCCTCCCCCGTCTCATTGTGCCCCCAAAATGTGAAAGCCGTCTCATTGTGCCCCTGTCTCATTGTGCCCCTGTCTCATTGCGCCCCCCCCCCCTCCCCCGTCTCATTGTGCCCCTATCTCATTGTGCCCCTGTCTCATTGTGCCCCTGTCTCATTGTGCCCCTGTCCTCATTGCGCCCCCCCCCCCCCTCCCCCGTCTCATTGTGCCCCTATCTCATTGTGCCCCTGTCTCATTGTGCCCCTGTCTCATTGCGCCCCCCCCCCCCCCCCCCGTCTCATTATGCCCCTATCTCATTGTGCCCCCGTCTATGTGGATACTATCCCTCTCTGTCCTAATGAACGCATGTATGTAGCCTAGTTTTTAACGAAAATACGTTCATTTTGACAAAGGTTTTTCTTCCTCTCTTCGTCCTTACACATGTCAAAAAACCAGTAGACTTTTTAGTTTCAGCGGGAACCTTCACGTGTGTGCATATGCATGTAAGAACACTTCGCAGTTAAAAAGAGAGAGAGAGACGAAAACTACATTGTAGTTCAGTCGATATAAATGGAAGTCAATAGATTTCACTTGTACACAAACGTACAGAATTTTGTCGAAAACAGATGGTTTCTGCTTAATTCATACGTGTTCTTCTTTCCCCTGAATGACGGGGGCACACAATGAGACGGGGGCACAATGAATGAGATTACATTGGGGGCACAATGAGACGGGGGCACAATGAGATTACATTGGGGGCACAATGAGATTACATTGGGGGCACAATGAGATTACATTGGGGGCACAATGAGACGGGGGCACAATGAGATTACATTGGGGGCACAATGAGACGGGGGCACAATGAGACGGGGGCACAATGAGATTACATTGGGGGCACAATGAGACGGGGGCACAATGAGATTACATTGGGGGCACAATGAGACAGGGCACAATGAGATTACATTGGGGGCACAATGAGACGGGGGCACAATGAGATACATTGGGAGCACAATGAGACGGGGGCACAATGAGATTACATTGGGGGCACAATGAGATTACATTGGAGGCACAATGAGACGGGGGCACAATGAGATGACACTGGGGGCACAATGAGATGGGGGCACAATGCTACGGAGCCACAATGAGATGACATTAGGGGCACAAAGAGACGGGGGGGGGGGGGGGGGGGGGGGGGGGGGGGGGCAGATTGATTGATGCGTA
>JADBJO010007039.1:89723-104723 GCA_016801955.1 Conus betulinus
ACAAACAAAACTCAGACGAGTAAAGTATTACAACAGACATGGAAGCATTATCGTATAGCCATCGTTCTCTTGCACTTAATTAACCACCCTTACGAAACACAGTCATGTTACTTTTAGACACATTAACCTTCAGCTGTAGAGAAGTAGCTGAGCGGTGCAAACTATTCAGTTGTGCCTGTAAACCAATAACTGTCTCTGAGCTAAAGATCACGTCATCAGCCAGTAACAGAATAAACAGTCCAAATGCACCAAGAATCAACAAACCTCCCTTGTCTCCCATTATTAATTACCTCAGTTGCTAGCTCATTGATGAACAGTGAAAATACAACTGGACTACAGGCATCGCCCTGTTTACCCCGACTGAACAATTGATATAATCTGTGAATTTAGCTCCACAACGAGTTTCAGCGTTCACCTCATTATACAAGCTTCTGATACATCTGTAAAGTTAACCCTTTATACCGTGTTTAATCATAACTGGCCACAGAAGATTTCTATTAATACAATCGAAGGTTTTTTAACATCAACAAAAGCTGCATTTAATTTTTGATCAAAAGAAAAATGTTTTTGAATTACAGCCAGCAGGGTGATCATGTGGTCAACGGTCGAATAAGCCTTTTTGAACTTAGCTTGATTATCACCCGTAATATGATTCTCCTCAGTCCGTTCTTACAGTCTGTTATTCATTATCATCCCAAACATTTTACTACAATATATTACGAAGAGAAATACCCCTGAAACTGCTTCAATTGTTAGCATAACCTTTTTCCTTAATAGACACAATGATTGATTCTTTCCGGCTATCAGGGAACACACCATTATCAAATAATTTGTTGAATAATTTCAGGCAAAATTGCACAACATGAGTAGAAAAGTTTTCAAACAGCTCAACAATGATTCTTTTGGGATCTGCTGCCTTGCGAATGTTTAGTTTTTTTAATTGCTAGTAATACTTCCTCTTCATTAATGGGACGATTCATGTAAACATCATGTTCATCTTCAAACCCTCTTAGTTTGGTTAAACATCATGGTTGGATTGTAACAGTGCTTGGAAATGCTGGAACAACATGTCCACTGTAATATTATTTCTAGGCTGTTTTCCTTCTAGTGATATCCTGTGGGCAACATCACAAAACTCCTTCTGAGGCTTTATAGATGTAACAAACTTATCTATTATTGATTTATTGAAGTCTTTCTCTTTCCTCTTAAGTTAATCTTTATATTCACGCCTAGCACATATGCAGTTCTGTCTGTGTCTCCTAACGTAACTATTTCTCACATACTTTTTCAACAGACTTCTTTTCTTTCTTTTCCTTAACATATTCTTGGTCATACTTGTCTTTGACATTCTTTCGTTCATAACATACACACGTATTTCTTTTTCAAACATTCAGCACTTTCAGTTAAACATTCCTTTAATGGTATCTACAGCATTGTTTATTTCAATTCAAAACTTACGGCAATATCAAGTATTTTGTACTCGTATTTTCATTACCTAGCCATGTATCTTGCAAACAATTAGGAGCATTCATCATTCCAATATGTTTTTTCTAGGGTATAATACTGTTTCTTCTTTGAGAATTTCTATCAAAGTATTCAGTTGGGATAAACCAATGAACTGTCATAGCTAAAGTGATCGTCATCAGCCAGTAACAGAATATTCACAGTCCAAATGCATACCAAGAATCAACAAACCTTCATGTCTCCCATTATTAATTACCTCAGTTGCTAGCTCATTGATGAACAGTGAAAATACAACTGGACTACAGGCATCGCCCTGTTTAACCCCGGCTGAACAATTGATCACAATCTGTTGTCGCTTTATATCCGTTAAAAACACATTTCAGCTGTTCACTTCCCATAATTATACACATTATCTGAGAACTCTGTAAAGTTTACCCTTAATACCGTGTTTACAGAATGACTATAATGTTGTGTTTAAAAGATATCACAGCCAGCAAAGTTCTGCTCAAAATCAGCTACATTTATTTTTACATATAATCATTTTTTGACTAACAGGTCAGTCAGAGTCGGACATTCTTCTCGTTATCTAAGTCAAAATAGGCATAAAACACCCGTAATATGATTCTGGTGGAATATACGAACAAAACTATTCAAAATTCATTTTTTTTTTTTTTTTTTCAAACGACATTGTAACTGATGAAGTGTTAGCATAAAATTTTAGGGTAATTTACACAATGATTGATTCTATCCGGCTATAGGAACACCACCATAGTTATCAAATAATTTGTTGAATAATTTCAGGCAAAATTGCACAACATGAGTAGAAAAGTTTTTCAAAACAGCTTGACCAATGATTCTTTAGGGATCTGCTGCCTTGCGAATGTTTTATTTTTAATTGCCAAGCTCTAGCTCTTTACAATGGGACATTCATGTAAACACGAGCTGCCAGCTGGCGCTTCATTCACATCATGGTTGGATTGTCATCCAGTCAATATGGTTCAATATCGTTCCTTGCTTCCTTCATTTTTCCATTTCTCACGCAGGGTGCATGTTATGTGTAACATGTCATCCATACTAACGGCCAAACTGGCCTTCTCTTCCTAAAGTTGGTGATGGGATATTTATTGTGTGCACAATTGTAGTGCGTGTGTCCACACGCGGAAGTTTCGGCTTATATTCACGCCTCATTCGAAGGACTGTATGTGAAATATGGTCAGAACCAACGTTTTAATTTAAAGGGAAGACCCCTGAAGGGGGAGGTTCGAACCTGCAACAACCGGGCTCATCACTATCTCTCTGCCACTTCTTCTTCTTTTTCTTTGAGTGTCAGCACTTATCATCGAGTTTGACGATCTACTGCATTGTTTTGTGTGTATGACCGTTTTTTTTTTTTTTCATTCCACCATTAAGGCAGCCATACTCCAACTTCGGGGAAGGTGCATGCTATGTGTAGCGTGTCATCCATACCAACGGCCAAACTGGCCTTCTCTTCCGAAAGTTGGTGATGGGATATTACGTGTGTGCAAGATGTTGTGCGTGCGTTCACACACGGAACCTTGGTTTATAGTTTCACTCATGGGGAATGGAGTCAGAACCAATGTTAACTCCGAGGGAAAAAAATCCCCCTGTACCGAAATTCGAACCTGTAACCGCAGAATCACGAGTCCGGCGCTCTACCAACTGAGCTATTCCGGCCCTGACTATTAAGGGATGAACTCACCCTTTATTACACCAACCACACCTTCTGACCGTCTTCCCTGTTTTGTAAAGTTAATACAAGGTTTGCAAAGTGCTTTATAACTAGTGAATAACTCATCACGATAATCTTCAATAAATGCTTAAATTAAACAGACAATTCAAACTGACAAAGAAAATGAAATAAAAGTGCGATCTCAAAATTTTAGAGATGAAACCATTTAGTTAGAAAACAGATTAATGTACAATTGAGCACGAAGTATTCTTCGTATGCTCACACGTGCCAAGCGTCGCCAGCTCGGCCAGGCATGACCGATACTCAGAACACCCGCTCACACGCGACTCTGTCACCAGAGACCGGAGATCAAACGGTGTGTTAGGCACTGAGGTTCCCGTTTTTCGTAATTCCCCGTTGTCAAACAGATTTGATCAGGTGGCCGGCCGTCTCGCTGTCTCGATTCTGTCAAGCTGCCATCTTCATTAAAGAAAAAACTACTTCCATCACTGATCAGATGATCAAAAATCATTGAAGTTTTTTTTCTTCTTCTTCTTCAGCTCTTGCCGTTTTTAAAATAGGGAGAGAGATCACGGTCTGACTTCTCAAATTCGAAAGGAGAAATCTTCCCCAACAAAACACTGCTGCCTTTCAGTTCAGCTTTGTAGAAAGAGCAGCAAGCAATGATGGGGGAGTAAGGTTTCGAATTCAGCCTATGAACACGGTCAAATTCAACATCACGTGTAATGTTCAGTTTGTCAGTAAGCAAGTCATGTACCTTTCCCAAAGCTTCATTTCCCTAGGTCTCATTTTTATGCCTGGGAATACCATGAAAATTTAGATTGTTACGCTTTGAACGACATTCCAAATCATCGGTTTTTCTTCCGAGTTGTTCCACCTGAACTAAAAGATCAGAATTTTTCTTTGATAGTTCCATGTATTTCTTTCTCAAAGACCCCCCTCCTCACTCAGATCATTGAACCCACTATGTAGTGCAGCAAACTGGTCCCCAAGTTCCTTTATGCCACAGTCCAATTCACCAAACTGACAGTCCAACTTGTTCATGACGTCAGCGATCGTTGGCTGCTAAAGAGGAGGCGAAGTCGTCTGTCCGCTGTCCGGGGAAGCGCCGGTCCGGTCCGTGCTGGTCCTGCGTCCTGCAGAGGCCCTCAGGCTGTCCACTCTCAGCTGCCGAAGGCTGTTGGGTCCAAGGTTCTGTTCCATGTCTCCACAACGTTAAAGCAGACTGTCCCAGAATATCAACGTGCTGAGCTAGCCTAAGGTGACACCGGCAGCTTTGGTTCGTGGAGTCAGAGTGGCGAATCACATGGCAGACCCCGGCAGACCCTTTCGAGGCCCTCCTCAACATGAAGGCGGTAAACTGTGGCAAAATGGAGCCACATGACGTCCAGAAAATAAGAGGGGCTGAAGGCATGGCACCAAGACGACTCGCTGGCAGAAGCACAATTCACAACCCTGTGTCAGTCCCTCACAATTGACGAAAACAACGGGACAATGCAAACACTGACCCCTACTCTTCAAGTCCCACACGCCCTCCGGAGGAGAGAGAGAGAGAGAGAGAGAGAGAGAGAGAGAAGAGGAGTGGGACAGCTAGTTTTTATACGCAAACACACACACGCGCGCGCGCGCGTGTGTGTGTGTGTGTGTGTGTGTGTGTGTGTGTGTGCGCGTGTGCATGTGTGTGTGTGTGTGTGTGTGTGTGTGTACAGTATACGGAAAACAAGTGTGCTAGAAGTGTGAAGAAGTGTGCTGAGATTTTTGCTTTGGCACTTTGAATGGCCGGTTACCATTCAACTGTGAGGGCCCTGGGTGCATTTTATTCATGCTTGGGAGTACACACTTAGGCTGCATGAAACATTTTGCTAAAGAAATCCCTTAAGCATTTCGAACGGTTTCAGGTTGGTACCCCTTCCATTGAAAGTCGTCGAGAAAGCCATTGTTAAAGTGTTTGCTAGTGGTAGAGAACGAGCATACCGATTTCCTATTTCATCCACTAGATGGCGTTATGATGTATGACGCATGGCGGAAAAGTATTAAATGTACATGGAAGATTTCCCTGTTGACCTGAAGTCGTTAAAAACATTAACCTTGTCTGCGTTGAAGGACTAAATCATTTCTTAACTAAAAGAAATTGAATTGGAGACGAGGTTGCTTAAACTTCGTCTTAAGAAAAACCAAATGTTAGTCTCTGTTTACTCTCTCTCTCTCTCGCCAAAGGACAAAATGTCGCTGTCGTGTTATCATCAAATGATGAACTCGTGATTAAATCCGTTGCGAAATTCATCGCGGAAGCATTGAAAATTAGACAGATGAAGGACGGTGAAATTGAAGATAATGCATCATAAGAGATATACGAATGAATAATAGTATTCATCGCATATGGAAGAGATCAGTAAGATACAATGTCATCATTTGGTTGAGTGGATGGTCGAGTCGGTCTTACAATTTTTTTTAAAAAAAAACCTTGCTGCAGTAGGCCTGGGCGTAAGGGAAAGGAAATTTACGATCTACTTGTTTTTGTTAACCTTTGATTTGATACACGCTAGGAATGAATGTGTACTATTGTTTGCAGAAAAGGAAGAGGAAATGTTATTGTTCTGTTATCCCTCGCCCTCGTCATAAGACCTTATTGGTAATGACAATGAAATATCAAAGTCTCTTCCTTTCTTTTATATAAAAGACCTCTTTGGTAATGAAAATGAAACATCAAGGTCTCTCTCTCTCTCTCTCTCTCTTATATATATATATATATATATATTTATTTATTTCCCGTTGCCGCAATGAATCCCTCAGTTTTCGAAAGGTCTCGACAGCCGCTCCAGAGCTGCGCTTGTAGTTCTGCGCCTTATGGCCAGCTTTTGACGCTCTCTCTTATAGTATATATATATAGTGTGTGATGTGTGTGTGTGTGTGTGTATTCAATTATAAAACAAAACTTGCTTTTATGTCTTAGAGTGAAGAAATAGTGGAGATAAGCATTCATATCTGCAGTGGTAGTTAGTTCTGCCTAACAGTATGTGTTTGAGAGGGTGAGTGGGGAATATAATAAATGTTTCTCAAATGAATCTTCAGCAAGCTTATAGTCTCCAAGAAGGAGACACTCTCCAACGGGGAAAAAACTCACTAAATATAACTCCTAACCGGTATATAACTCCTGGTCAAATACCGGTATTTCAAAACCTGATTGTTTGTTTCAATGACCGCGGAAAGTGGTGACTTAATTCCTCTGCCATTTTCGGTTTTAGGAAGAATGCTATACCAGAAAAAGGCTGGTGTGCAATACCATAGTATGTTTGTTGAGTTTTCAAAAAAAAACAACCAAAGGTGCCATCTAAGAGGCAAAAGAAAATCATGAAAGAGCAAAACAAGCTGCATTTTCTAGTGAAAAGTAGAAAATATAAAAAGATAACCTCTTAAGACACAAGTGCTGAGGGCCAGTTCTTGGAATGAATCCGCAAGGGACTAAAGTATAACTGACTATTAAATCCATGGATAATTAACTTACGAGCACCATTCCAGCAAGAAACTTACAGAGCAGCTTGCTGTATGCAAAGACTGCAAGAAATATTTCAGTTTTATAAACTTTAATCAGAAGATGATTTAAATTTGCTCTTATGTTGCGATTTAAGTTTCAGAGGCTGGTCATAGTTTCTTTAGTTTGTATGTTTCAGCTGTTGACTGCCGTGTCCAAGGCTTGAAAGTGTTTCCTGTCCTAGTGCGATCGCTTATATTATTAAAGGGTAGCCGAAAAAGAAAAAAAAGTAATATTTTTCATGTGCAAAATGATCGATTCTTGTTAAAGTACTGACAGTGATTCGAAACGGCAGACAGGAATTTTATCAAATTATTTGTGTGTGTCAATGTGTGAAATGTGCGAAAAAAGTTCAGAGACTGTAGTACATCTTAAGCTGCATTTAAGCTGGGGAAACGTTGTGCGCGCAGGATGTATGTTCCGATGCCATACGATGTTTTCCTTTGTTAGTGAAGCACACACACACACACACACACACACACACACACACACACACACACACACACGCACGCACGCACACACACACGCACGCACGCACGCACGCATTGCGTCTAGGAATCCCATCATCATTAACATCATCATCTTAATATTGTCACCATCATCTTCATCGTCACCACCACCATCATCATCATCATCAGTGTAAATGATCTTTCCCTTCACAGGGTAGAGCGGGCGGAACAGGAAACGGACATCTTCCGGACCGCCGGGACAGGAGAAGGGCCAACGGGAGACAACCCTACAGCAGCTCTGAGGACGAGGATACGTCCGTCAACACCGTGTCTCTTCATCCGGGTGTCCACCCGTCTTTCCGCCGCCATCACAATGGCTCTGTGTCCAGCACTCCTGTGACATTGTCTCGGGTAAGTCAGGCTTCAAATGTAGTTGTTTACAAAGAAATTGGTAGCATTATAATTTAGCGGTTTGTAACCGACTTGGACAGAGTTGCCCACCTTCCGTTGATGTGCGAGAGAGTAAAGGCGTTTTTAACAGACACATTCCATCAGCCTTGACCATGCATGTAGGACCTGCTCGGTGCTAGAGTTTCAAAGGATTCAGTACTGAAAATATTCCATCCTTTTGCCCTTGGGATATGGAGGATGCAGTCACACAGTAGGTCTGCACACAATGGATTACTACTCCATTGAGAACAAATCGAAACGGAATAGCCATCAAATTAAGACATCTCACATAGAAAGCAATGAAGAAGTGCAACAGCAAACCTTTTGTCATCAGAGGTAGGAACTGTCTGCCAGTACCTATTCTATACGGCTCTTTATCACGGCAAGGCCAAAACCTTTCCGACTGCGGAAGGACATCTAGGAGTCATGACCTGGTTGCTGGAGTCACGACCTGGTTGCTGGAGTCATGACCTGGTTGGAGGGAGTCACGACCTGGTTGGAGGAGTCACGACCTGGTTGCAGGGGTCATGACCTGGTTGGAGGAGTCACGACCTTGTTGCAGGAGTCACGACCTGGTTGCAGGAGTCACGAACTGGTTTCTGGAGTCACGACCTCGTTGCAGGAGTCACGACCTGGTCGCAGGGGTAACGACCTGGTTGCTGGAGTCACGACCTGGTTGCCGGAGTCACGACCTCGTTGCTGGAGTCATGACCTGGTTGCAGGGGTCACGACCTGGTTGCAAGGGGTCACGACCTGGTTGCAGGGGTCATGACGTGGTTGCAGGGGTCACGACCTGGTTGCAGGAGGGGTTGCAGGGGTCACGACCTGGTTTCAGGGGTCATGACCTGGTTGCTGGAGTCACGACCTGGTTGCAGGAGTCACGATCTGGTTGCAGGAGTCATGACATGAAAGGTATTCACGGCTTTTAACACCACCGTGGCAAAGTGGTTGGCGTCGCGGACTCGCGACTTCCGACTGAAAGGTCGTGGATTCGATTCCCATCAGAGCCATTTATTTGTGGAATTTTCCTGCACCGGCCGGCTTCAATCCAGAGTCGAGTTTGCTATGGCATCAACTGGAAAGATTAGGACAACACAGTCAAGTTTCATCCATTTAATCTGGGAGTATTGCTTCAATTTTCCGACCAACATGGTATCACTCGGGCCTGGTTGACGTCGGGATATATCATGAAAGTAAGCGTAGAGCATAGCGTTGCCATGCAGTCACAGATCAGAATAGAAATCCGTAGCATCATCTCCACCATCCTCATCCTCATCGATCAGCATTTCTTTTTTAAATGCTTCGAATTCTGTGGCCCTCCATGCCCTGCTATTATGCTGACCCCAGTTTCAATTACCTCTGCACGTCTATAGCGTTGATCTGGTTCTGCCGGGGTCAACGGTATTGGTAAATTCATGGGGACTGTCGCTGGACGGACGAGTGGTGGCACCCCCTCCGGAGGGAGAGCTTGCGCACGCCGGCTCCGCGACTAAGCAATTATTGCTGTCAGTAGAGGGCTTATCAGGTGGTGTCGTGTATATGTTGGTTCAGAACAGGCACCACTGAACGCTACGTAAATGACTTGGCGGCAGTGCAGTGTCTCCTCTGGTAGGTTGCCTCATGACGACTTGACACTGACTGCTCCCTGTGAATCGCCGATGCCGAGGCTGTGGCGGGCCAGACCGGGCTGTGGCCTTGGACGAGGGATCGGGATGAGCGGCGTGGGTGTAAAGCCAGAGAGGTGGTACAGAAATGGGACAGGAAGAAAGAAACTTGAATGAGAGAGGGGAGGGGGTATAGAAGGAAAGGCTCTCAGAGACCACTGGCAGGAGGGTTGGAATACACAGACGAATAACAAACGCTTTCAGATCCGTCCAGAGCTTAAGGATTTCCTCTCATCTACGTCTGGTGGTCGTAAAGAAGAAACGGTTCTATGCCGGCTGCACACCGGCCATTCGTAAGTTACCCATTCATACCTTCTAAAGACTTGCACGATGTGTGAGACACAAACATTTTACAGCAGATTCCATGAAAACCTTGTTCAGAGATGTTCCGCCTGACGCGATATTTGAGTTCTTGAAAGAGATTAACATTTTTCATCGGATCTGAGATTTTACAGTGGAAAGATTTTTAACAAACTTTCGGATGGGTTTTTCGATGTATTCTAAAGAATTGAGTGAGTGAATGAATGACTAGTGAGTTTATTTTAACGTGGTGACAGCCCTGATGTGGCCCTTTGTGGTCGGCTGGGCTATAAGCAACATTATCTTATCTTATCTTATCTTATCTTCTGTAGCCCCATTGCTGTCCTTACACTTTCTTTCCTCATTGTTTCGCGGAACTCTAGTTCCATTTCATTTATAGACAGTTTCCAAGTCCTCTCAACTCTGTCAATGTCTTTGCTTCTGCCTATTTCTGTGTCTGTTGTGTCCACCTGACGACTATTCACCCATGTCTTTGGCTTCACTTCATACACAATGGCAGCTCCGTATTCGGGCATGTACACCCTGGACCCAAAGTTTGAGTCTGGGGTGTTTATTGCAGCTGTGTATGAGTTGCGGTTTTTGTTTGTTTGTTTGTTTGTTTGTTTGTTTTTACTGAGCCTCTGTGTGTGTGTGTGTGTGTGTGTGTGTGTGTGTGTGTGTGTGTGTGTGTGTGTGTGTGTGTGTGTGTGTGAACTACACAAGTGGCCCTTTTTTTTTTATAGTGAGACGAAAGATCGGACTGAGTTGTCTACGCTGGAGACATATGAAAAACTGATCTTTTTTGTCCGAATATCATTCCGCTTCATTTCATTTTTCACGCTTTTTAGTTTCTTCGCTGACACTTGGGCATTAGTTTGTAATGGACATTTCTTGTGTGCCACGTGTTTTCAGTCATGACGTGTTCATCTGTGGTTGTCTGGGCTGTCCTCATCTGGTCACATGACCTTGGTTCGTCGGAATGCCATGATGGGGGCTAGGGGTCTCCACAGCTGTCTGTCCTGGGTCATGGGCAACAGTTAGAGGTGTTGTCACCAGTCCAATCCTTGACGTGTGCCCATCCAGGACTTTTTTTCTTGTCTCTGTAACGTACACGATGAATAGTGAACTTAACGTCCTGTTTGCCTTGAGGCTTTAGAGACAAATTGTGCACAGACCGAGGTATGCTTGAGGTCGCAACGAGACGTCGATCTTTTCAATTATTAAATAAAGGGTAAAAGTCCCACAACCTCATAGGCGGTGAGGGCAGTGAACCAACCGCGCTAGAGGCTCACCGTGTGTGTGTAGCATGGCATGATAAAAGGCGGAGCCCATCCCTCATCCTGAACCCGCCTTAACCTTCACTGACCTGAATCAGGTTCCCATTTGCGATTGGATGGACAGAGTGATTCCAAGCTGTAAACATTCGACCCACGTGTACTTGAAATTCACCACTGTGAGCTCTAAAATCTACCGTTCCATGGCAGAGCGCCGTAAGCATCCCACTTCTGACCCTCACTCACATGAAAGAGATACTTTGGTTGTGCTCATTGACGAGACGACTGTCTGTCTGTGGATGTGATCATTGACAACTGTCTGTCTGTAGATGTGATCGTTGACAACTGTCTGTCTGTAGATGTGATCGTTGACAACTGTCTGTCTGTGGATGTGATCATTGACAACTGTCTGTGGATGTGATCATTGACAACTGTCTGTGGATGTGATCATTGACAACTGTCTGTCTGTGGATGTGATCGTTCTGTAGATGTGATCATTGACAACTGTCTGTAAATGCGATCGTTGACAACTGTCTGTCTGTAGATGTGATCGTTGACAACTGTCTGTCTTTGGATGTGATCATTGACAACTGTCTGTCTGTAGATGTGATCATTGACAACTGTCTGTCTGTAGATGTGAGATGCAGATATGATCATTGACAACTGTCTGTTGTCTGTAGATGTGATCATTGACAACGTTGTCTGTCTGTAGATGTGATCATTGACAACTGTCTGTTTGTAGATGTGATCATTGACAACTGTCTGTCTGTAGATGTGATCATTGACAACTGTCTGTCTGTAGATGTGATTGACAACTGTCTGTGATCGATCGTTGACAACTGTTTGTCTTTAGATGTGATCGTTGACAACTGTCTGTCTGAAGAGATGTGGTCATTGACGACTGTCTGTAGATGTGATCATTGACAACTGTCTGTTGTCTGTAGATGTGATCATTGACAACTGTCTGTCTGTAGATGTGATCATTGACAACTGTCTGTCTGTAGATGTAATCGTTGACAACTGTCTGTCTGTAGATGTGATCGTTGATAACTGTCTGTCTGTCCCCTGGGCAGGGCTCTCTGTACACGACCCCCCAGGACAGCAGCCAGGGGTCGGAGCTGCAGTCCGGCAGCAAGCAGCCGTTGTACGCGGAGGACGAGAACGCAGACCGTGGCAACTGGTCCGGCCGCTTCGACTTCATCCTGTCCATGCTGGGCTATGCCGTGGGCCTGGGCAACATCTGGAGGTTCCCCTACCTCTGCTACCGCAATGGGGGAGGTAGGGCTTCCGGAGACGTCTGCACTGTGGAGTTTTGGCAACACCTGGAGGTTTGCTTACGGGAGAGATAGGGCTGTCTAATACAGTAGGGTGGTGATGGTGGTGTTTAGGGCGGTGGATGGCTCTGAGATGCCTACGCCGTGAATTTGGGCAACACTTGGAGGTTTACTTACCTCTGCTACAGCAATGGCGGGTGGGTGGGTGGGTGGGTGGGGGAACTGTCTGATACAGTGGATGGGTGGTGGTGGTTAGAGCGGGTGATGGGTGGTGGCTCCGAGATACTTACGCTGTGGATTTGGGCAACACCTGGAGGTACGTTTTTACCTCTGATACCGGAAATGGGGAGGTAGGGCTGTCTGATACAGTGGGATGGAGGTGATGTTTAGGGCGTGGGTGGGTGGTGGCTGTGAGTTACCTATTCTGTGGAGTTTGACACACATGGAGGTTCCCCTACCTCTGCTACCACAAAAGGGGGGGGGGGGGGGGGGGAGGAGGAGGGGGAGGGCCGGTGTCTGACACAGTAGATGGGTGGTGGTGTGTTTAGGGCTGTGGGTGGTGTGGTAGCTGTCAGATACCAATGCTGTGGTTTGCGGCAACACCTGGAGGTTCCCCTACCTCTGATATAGCAACGGCGGGAGGGAAGGGGGAGGTAGGGCTTTCTGATACAGTGGGGGGTGATGATGGTGGTGGTGGTTAGGGCGGTGGATGGTGGTGGTTCCCGAGATGCTCGCGCTGTGGATTCTGGCAACACCTAGAGGAGCTTTATTGAAAATGCCACTGGGGGCCAGAATAGCTCAGTTGGTAGAGCGCCGGACTCGTCATCCTGGGGTTGCGGGTTCGATTTTTCGGTTCAGGGGGATTTTTTCCCTGGGAGTTAACATTGGTTCTGACTCCATCCCCCATACAGTCCTTCGAATGAGACTATAACCCGAGGTTCCGTGTGTGAACGCGCGCACATCTTGCGCGCACACGTCAAATCCCATCACCAACTTTCGGAAGAGAAGGCCAGTTTGGCCGTTGGTATGGATGACAGGTTACACATAGCATGCACCTTCCCCGAAGATGAGTATGGCTGCCTTACTGGCGGGATAAAAAAAAGTGTCCGCAGGAGTATAAGCTTGCGTACGCAGAAAAAGAGAAAAAAAAAAAAAGAAAAAAAGAAAATGCCACTAGCAATATATCTGATTTCCTTTATGTCCATGGCGAAAAATGTACGTCGTTTTGGTCAATGTCTGCTTTGTGAGACACAACATCCCTCTGGAATATTGGAATATTATATCTTGTTTGACAGAGAAATTATCATTGTACAGCTAGTCTGCTGAACGGACGCATTTTTGTATTGTTGCATTTCTAGTTGTCCACTTTTTCTTCAAAATTTTTCTCATTGTTGTTTGGCTTGTTTATCTTATGAAATGTTTTTTTGTCAGAATTACTATGTTCGTGAATAGATATTCCGATATCGTCCAAGATTTTATCAACTATATTTATGATAAGCCATATTTTTGTGACAGTAAGGATATGAAGAATGACAAGAACGACTTCAATCTGCATAACTACAGTTATGCCGGTAAATACAGTTTTATTTTGGAGTTAGATCCAAACAGCCGCTTCATAGTTTTTCAGTGGAATGCGAGGTCTATTTCCACTAACCTGTTATCTTTCGAAAGTCATGTTCTGGAGAAAGGCTATAGTGTTTTAGCGCTCCAGTCATTAAATGTGGAAAAGAAAAAGCTTCCCAATCTTAAGAACTATTACTAAACCCAGCTCTTTACAGTATTAGTGAGGTAAATAAAAAGGTGCAAACTGCTATCTCTATCAGACTTGACCTTGAGTTTACAAATATTAGCCCACTTCCGGTGCTCATAGATAAACAAGGTGCCGGAATGGCTACGAGTTATATAAACAAATAAACATATATGTTTATAAATAACTAATTCAATTAAATTTGAAAAAAAAGAAAGGTTATTAGTTCCGCAAGACAAACCAGATTGTCTTCTGGATTGTCTTGCAGAACTGTTAACCTTTCTTTTTCAAATTTGCTTCAATTTCCGTCTTCAGTCATCTCGCTTTGAAACCGACTCAATTTAGATTTTAAAAGAAACGAAACAGAAGAAAAAGAAGACAGTGTACCTCCATTGATGTGGTTTATGTGAGTTCGACCCACCAGCCGACTAGCCAGCCAATTTAACCAGCCCATCAACTGTGTAACCTGTCGCAGGAGCCTTCCTGCTTCCCTTCCTGCTGATGATGTGCATCATAGGCCTGCCCCTCTTCTACCTGGAGGGCCTCTCTGGGCCAGTTTTTGCAGCAATGGGCCCATGGGCTGTTGGCAGTTCGCTCCTCTCTTCAAAGGTCAGTCTGCTGGTCCCTTGCTTTGTATATGTGTGTGTGTGTGTGTGTGAGTGTTCGATCATTGTTTGAGAGAGAGAGAGAGAGAGAGAGAGAGAGAGAGAGAGAGAGAGAGAGAGTTGTGTGCGTGTGTGTGCGTGCGTGTGTGTGTGTGCGTGCGTGTGTGTGTGTGTGTGTGTGTGTGTGTGTGTGTGTGTGTGTGTGTGTGTGTGTGTGTGTGTGTGTGTGTTTGGTCGTTGCTGAATAACGACGTGGATCGAGCAGGTTCGACCTCACAGACAGCAAGGGAACGAACTGAAATCCCACAGTGACAGTGGCTGCGTTTGAGATTGGAACTAAAGATCTCCCAGTCACAGTGTTAGACCTAGCCACTGCACCACGACGACTGATTAGACCACAGCTGTGCATTGTGTTTCCGGTGTAACCCGTCATCAAAATCATCTACAGCATCATCACTTTGATCGTTAGGAATTTCCCTAACATCGTCGTCATTACGCTGTGACATTAAATCGCAGGGAGAACTATGACA
>JADBJO010007039.1:107223-114723 GCA_016801955.1 Conus betulinus
CTCACTCTCCCTCTCTCTCTCACCTCCCCCTCTCTCTCTCCTCTCTCTCTCTCTCTCTCTCCTCTCTCTCTCTCTCTCTCTCTCACCTCTCTCCCTCGCTCGCTCCTCTCTGTCTATCTCTCGTCTCTCGCTTGCTCTCCCTCTCCCTCTCTCTCTCTCTCTCTCTCTCTCTCACACACACACTCTCTCCCTCGTCTCTCTCTCTCTCGCTCTCGCTCGCTCTCCCCTCCCTCTCTCTCTCTCTCTCTCTCTCTCTCTCAGTCGCTCTCTCTGTCTCTCTGTCTCACTCTCTCTCACTCTCTCTCTCCCTCGCTCTCTCTCTCGCTCTCTCGCTCCTCTCTCTCTCCTCTCACTCTCTCTCTCTCTCTCTCGCTGTCTATCTCTGTCTCCTCTCTCTCTCTCTCGCTCACTCGCTCTCTCCTCTCTCTCTCCTCCTCGCTGTCTCTCTCTCTCTCTCCTCTCTCTCTCTTCTCTCTCTCTCTCGCTCTCTCCCTCTCTCTCTCTCTCTCTCTCTCTCTCTCCTCTCTCTCTCTCTCTCCTCTCTCTCTCTCTCATCTCCTCCCACTCTCCTCTCTCAAACTCTCTCTCTCTCGCTCTCTGCTATCTCTGTCTCAATCCTCTCTCTCTCTCTCTCACTCACTCTCACTCTCTCTCTCTCCTCTCTCTCTCTCTCTCTCTCTCTCCTCTCTCTCTCTCTCTCTCTCTCTCTCTTGTCACCAAACACCGTCGTCTGTCTGTTTCTCTTTCCATCCGTTGACAGTTAATATAGGTTTTGTTGAATGGTACTGCTCTTACTTCACTACAGCTGTTGCTGCTGCTGTTGCTGTTTTCTTCGGTCACTGCTCTTATTGCTGCTACTCATTCTGCTAGTGATGGTGTGCTAGCAGTAGTAATGCTGCCATACTGCCGCTGCTACAGTACTGTAAGTGTCACTTCCTGTGTTGCTGCTAGCATCGACTCTCGGTCTTTCAGACTGCAGTTTGAAGCTTCCCATAGTGAGCTGCGAAGACAATGTCCAGAATGCCGACGGCAGGTGCACTGACGTCACATCTGGTGACTTCGTGGGCTTGTGGAACGCTACTTTCTTCACGGAAGCGACAGGCCGCAAACGTGTCTCGCCGTCGGAAGAGTACTGGAAGTGAGTGCTGGGCCTTGGGGCTGCCTGGATAGGTCCGCGCGCGCGCGCGAGTGTGTGTGTTGTTTGTGTGTGTATGGCGGGGTGGGGGGGGGGGGGGGGGGAGGGTGATTCATGTGTATGTAATTGTGCGTGTGTGTGTGTGTGTGTGTGTGTGTTGTGGGTGTGTGTGTGTGTGTGTGTTTGATGCTCTCTCTCTCTCTCTCTCTCTCTCTCTCCTCTCTCTCTCTCTCTCTCTCTCTCTCTCTCTCTCTCTCTCTGTATTTGTGTACGTTAATGTGTGAATTGTCTTTTTTTGGTTGTGTTTGGTATGCGTAATTCTCTCTGTCTGTCTGTCTTTCTGTCTCTGTCTCTGTCTCTCTCTATCTGTCTGTCTGTCTGTCTCTCTCTCTCCTCTCTCTCTCTCTCTCTCTCTCTCCTCTCGTCTCTTCTCTTCTCTCTCTTCTCTTCTCTCTGTCTTCTATCTGTCTGTCGTCTGTCTCTCTCTCTCTGTCTCTCTCTCTCGCAGTCCTTCATTGAATTACAAGTGCCCGCATGCTGCATATACGTGCCTGCTGGACTGTGTGTATGCGTGTGTGTCAGTGGCGAGGCGTTGGCGATCAGTTCTGGCATGGAGGACCTGGGACAGCCCAAGTGGGACCTGACTCTCTGCCTGCTGCTGGCCTGGGTCATCGTCTTCTTCTGCCTGCTCCGGGGCATCAAGACCACGGGAAAGGTACCACTGTATACTGCACCATACCTTTACTCTACATTATCGTCCTTCATCTCCCTCCCTGCATGGTCTCAAGACATGTAGACCACGAGAAAGGTATCACTGTATACTGCACAGCACGTTTACTCTTCATTAGCTTCCTTTCTCTCCCTCCCTGCATGGTCTCAAGACGTGTAGACCACGGGAAAGGTACCACTGTATACTGCACAATACCTTTACTCTACATTATCGTCCTTCATCTCCCTCTCTGCATGGTCTCAAGACATGTAGACCACGAGAAAGGTACCACTGTATACTGCGCTATCTTTTAACTCCCATATTAACTTTCTCACTCTCCCTCCCTGCAAGTCTCAAGACAAGAGGACTACCGGAAAGGTACCACTGTATATACTGCACACACACTGGCACTCTACATATACCTACCCCCACCCCCCCCCCCCCCCCCCCCCCCCCCCCCCCCCCCACCGTCCTCACCTCCTGTCTCCCTTTCTCTCCCTTCCCCTCTCTTTTTATTCTCTCGTGAGCCGTGAAGACCAGGGGAAACTACTAGCAGCACATTACGTCAGACAGCTTATCCCCACTACCTTTCCTCATCCCCCTCTCCCTCTCTCTCTCTCTCTCTCTCTCACTCTCTCTCTCTCTCTCTCTCTCTCTCTGCTCCTCCTTGCATTGCACTCTTTCAAGGCGTGAAGGTAACGGGGAAAGGTGGCGCTGTACATCGGACGCCACGAGCACTCCACGTCAGGCTCCACCCTGCCCCCCCCCCCCCCCCCCCCGCACTCCCTTCCATCCTCTCTTTCCTGCTCGTGACGTTCTCTGAATCCATGAAGACGATAAAAGAGGCATCACTGTATACTGAGCCCCATGGTCACTCTGCATCATACCCCCTCTCCCCTCCCCCCTCCTCCTCCTCCTTACATTCTCTGAAAGCATGAAGACCATTAAGGGAGGTACTACTGTATACAGGACATAACTCTCACTCCACTTCACACACCTCCAGTCCCCTCCTCTCTCTCCTCATCCCCCCCCCCCCCCCCCCCCCCCCCCCCCCCCCCCCCATCCCTCCTTACATTCTCTAAAAAGCATGAAGATCATGAGGAAGATACTACTGTACACTGGACATAACTGTCACTCTACCTCACCTCCCCCCCCCCTGTCCCCTCCCTCCCTCTTTCGCATCTCTCGCATCCCTCCCTACATTCTCTACAGGCATGAAGACCATAAGGGAGGTACTAACTGCTGTATCCTGACATAACTGTCACTCCTCATCCCACCCCCCCCCCCCCCTCGTCCCCTCTTTTTTTTTTTTTCTTTTATTTTTTTTTGCTGTCCCAGCCTCTGCGCCACCTTAGAGGCAGTGCACCCACGCCGCTCATTCCCACACCCCGTCCACAGCCTCAACCCGGTCAGTCCCCGCCGCAGCCCCGGCACTGGCAATCCACAGGGAGCAGTCAATGTCAAGTCGTCCAGAGACAACCCACCGGAGGAGACACTGCACTGCTGCCGAGTCACTTCAGTGGTGTTCAGTGGCGCCTGTTCTGATTTAACATACGCAGGACACCACCTACTAAGCCCCCTACTGACGACAATGATTGCTTAGTCGTGGAGCCGGCGTGAGTGAGCTCTCCACCGGAGGGCGCGCACCACGTCCGTCCAACGACAGCCCCCATGGACCCGCTGATACGGGTTGACCCCGACGGAACCAAACCAAGGCCACAGACGTCCCCTCCCTCCCATCTCCTCAGCAATCCCATCTCTCCTAGCATTCAGTGAAAGCACGAAGATCATGAGGAAGATACTACTGTATGCTGGACATAAACTGTCACGTCAGGTCACCTGCCCCAGTCCCCCCCACCCCCCCCCCCTCCTCCTCCTCCTCAGCGCTCCTCCATCCTCCTCAGCCCCCCTCCCTCCCTCCCACTCCTCCTTCACCCACCCTCTCTTCCTCCCTCCGCCACCTTACCTTCTTGGAATTTTGAAAACTGCGAGGAAAGGTTTTACTGTATAGTGGACGTCACTGTCAGTGCGCATCAGACCTTTACTCCCTTTTCCGTTCCCTTTCTTCCTTTTTTTGTGGCATCAGTTATCGGATCAATGGAGCACCTAAGGCGGTGAGGTTTTTTGTTTTGTTTGTTTTGTTTCTTTTTTTTGTTGTTGTTGTTGTTGTTGTTGTTGTTGTTGTTTTTCCTAAGGCCGAAATCCACCTCTTCATTTTTTTTTTTTTTTTTTTTTGCTGTCTTCACACTGTCTTCATCTGCAAAAAAAAAAAAAAAAAAAATTCCAATGCTAGCTTTTTTTTTTTTTTTTTTTTTTTTTTTTTTTTTTTTTTTTTTAATTTTTTTTTTCTCCAACCAGTCCTTTACACACCATGCATACTCTGTTTGTTAGCTTACAAATGGACATAATCTGGCTGATTTTAGTGTTTTGGCGTTTGAAACAAAATGGCTGGGTTTGTTAATGTTCTAATGTACTGGCACTCTCACACTAATAATGTGCTGCTTACGCAAAAAAAGGACAACATAAATGAAACAGAAGTCTTAATGTTTAATTCATTTTCTTTTCATTCAGATTTTCCCAAAAAAAGAGAGAGAGAGAGAGAGAAGGGGGGAGGAGAGAGAGAGAGAGAGAGAGAGAGAGAGAGAGAGAGAGAGAGAGAGAGAGGGGGGGGGGGGAGACAGACAGACAGACAGAGGCGGCTTCATAGGGTTGTATGTAAAATTTGTTATAAATCTTCTCACTAGTTGGCTGGTCCCCAATAAGGCCAGCCTTACAGCGAAACCCTTTTCCTCTTTTCATACTCGGATGGCATGAAGACCGTGAATAACATATTACTGTAAGCTGGACACCACCGTCACTGTACATTATACTCCCACCCCTTCGCACCCACTCCCGCCTCCCCTGCCTCCTGCTGACGGTTACATCACAACTGTAATGTAAATGGTGTAATTCACAGCCAGTTTCCCTTGTGTGTTTTTTTTTATGATCTGAAAATTAATAGTCATAATATACAGCAGTTTTTTTTTTTTTTTACAGCCATTTTCCTCTAAGTGTTGTTTGTGATATGAAGATTGACGGTTGTAATGTAGATGGCGTATTTCACAGCCATTTTCCCCTGCCTGGTGCTGATGACGTTCAGATTGATGGCAATGATGCAAGTGGTGTATTTTAAGGCCATTTCCACTCTGTTGTGTTGATAATGGGAATGTGTCATGTTGGTGCATTTCACGGTCATTTACTTCCTTCCTCTTTATGTTCTTGATGTTGACACTGATGGAAATGATGTTGTAGGTGGTGTATTTCACGGTCATTTACTTCCTCTTTATGTTGTTGATGTTGACACTGATGGAAACGATGTTGTAGGTGGTGTGTATTTCACGGTCATTTTTTTTTCCTCCATGTGGTATTGATGTTAAGGTGATTGGCCATCATATGGGTGGTGCATTTCACAAGCATGTTCGCCTAAGTACTGTTTGTTTACAAGGTGAAGACTGACAGTTGCATCAGGTGGTGTATTTCACGGCCATTTTCTCTTGTGAGATGTGTGTGATGTTACACTGATAGCTGCATCAGGTGGTGTGTTTTACGACCATTTCTTCCCCTGTGTGCTGTTGATGGTGTAAAGCTTGATGGCTTTGATGCGGTACTCGACCATTTTCGTTCTTGATGGTGGTATAGATGATATGAAGATTGGTGGCTATGTCAGGTGTTTCATGGCCATTTTCTCCCACATTGTGTTGATGATAATTATAGAGATTGATGGCTATGATGTATGTAGTGTATTTCACGGTGGTTTACACTGCCACTGTCATTTTCTCATTCGTGGTGTTCGTAATATGAAGATTAATAGTTAATGATGTGATGATTGATAGCTATGATGTAAGTAGTTTATATAACGCCAGTTTTCCCTTAATTGATATCCCTTATCCTTTGTTGATGATGTGAAGACTGATGGATACAATGCAGGTGAGATATTTCACGGCCACTTACCTCTACGTTGGGTTGATGTAAAGATTGATGGCTATGATGAAGGTGATGTATTTTACGGCCATTTTCTCCACAGTTGTGTTGATAACGTAAAGATTGATGCATGTGGTGTATTTCATGGCCATTTCCCCCTAAATTGTGTTGATGGTGTAAAGATTGAAGCAAATTGTGTATTTCACAGCCATTTCCCTTTAAGTTGTGTTGATAATGTAAAGATTGATACAGGTGTGTGTGTTTTTACGGCTGTTTCCCCTCAAGTTGTGTTGATAATGTAAAGAATAATGCAGGTGGTGGAGTATTTCACGGCCATTTTCCCTTAAGTTGTGTTTGTAATGTAAAGACTGATGCAGGCGGTGTATTTCAAGGCCATTTCGCCACCAAAGTTATATTGATAGTGTAAAGATTAATGCAGGTGTAGTAGGATTTAACGGCCATTTCCCCATAAGTTGTGTTAATAATGTAACGATTGATGCAGGTGGGTGTATTTCACGGCCATTTTCCCCGAAGTTGTATTGGTAACATAAAGATTGATGCAGGTGTAGTAGTATTCATGACCATTTTCACCTAAGCTGTTTTGATAATGTAAAGATTGATGCATATGGCATACTTCATGCCATTTTCCCAAAGCTGTGTTGATAATGTGAAGATTGATGCAGATGGTGTATTTCACGGCCATTTTTCCCCGAAGTTGTATTGATAATATAAAGATTGATGCAGGTGGTGTATTTCGCGGACATTCTTTCCTAAGTTGTGTTGATAATGTGAAGATTAATGCAGGTGGTGTATTTCACGGCCACTTTCCCCAAAGTTGTATTGATAGTGTAAAGATTAATGCAGGTTAGTATTTACAGCCATTTTTCCCCTAACTTGTGTTGGTGATGTAAAGATTGACGCAGGTGGTGTATGTCTTGGCCATTTTCCCCTAACTTGTGTTGATGATGTAAAGATTGATGCAGGTGGTGTATTTCGCGGCCATTTTCCTGTAGTGGTTTTGTTGGCGTGGAGACTAATATCTATGATGCAGATGGTTTCTTTCACGGCCATTTTCCCCTGAGTTGTGTTGATAACGTACAGATTGATGCAGGTGGTATGGTATTTCACTGCCATTTTTTCCCTTACGTGGTGTTTGTCGACGTGCAGACTGATGGCTGTGATGCAGGTGGTGTATTTCACGGCCATTTTCCCCTACGTGGTGCTGTTCATCCTGCTGATCCGGGGTCTGACCCTGGACAACGCGCGGAGGAGGGCGTCTACTACTTCATCGTGCCGGACTTTGACAAGCTGGGGGACGCCAGGGTCAGTGTCCTGTGTGCCGGCATTTCTGTGCGCACTTGTGCATTTCTTCCTTCTATCATCCCATGTGTGCCGGCATTTCTGTGCGCACTTGTGCATTTCTTCCTTCTGTCATTGCATGTGTGCCGGCATTTCTGTGCGCACTTATGCACTAATTCTTCCTTCTATCATTCCATGTGTGTGCCGGCATTTCTGTGCTCACTTATGCATTTCTTTCTTCTATCATTCCATGTGTGTGCGGGCATTTGTGTGCTCACTTATGCATTTCTTCCTTCTATCACTCCATGTGTGCGGGCATTTCTGTACTCACTTATGCATTTCTTCCTTCCATCATTCCAAATGTGTGCGGGCATTTCTGTACTTACTTACGCATTTC
>JADBJO010007040.1:0-25000 GCA_016801955.1 Conus betulinus
CTGAGGTCCGTGTCTGCCTATAGTGTCCAGCTGTCTGCTGTGCTGTCAGAGTGTCCAGGGGGGGTGCGGTGGTGGATGGGTGGTGTTGTGCATTCAGCTGGACCATTAACTCGAGTCCTGGTCAACTGACAGCGTTTCAATGGGTGGGGGGAGGGAGGGGGGGTGTTGGGCGTGGGCCAGGGTTGGATCGCTTTCGTCACATCAGCAGCCTTACTTGTCTGTGGTGGATGTATTGTTTTCAAAAGAATGAGTACTGAACTGGGGATCTTACCATCTGAAAGGCCCATCGCCCCCCATGTAGCACAACCTTCCGACAAGTGTCATGTATGCCTCCCGGGGATTGGTTTTGGTGTGTCGGTGGGTGGGAGGGTGTGTGTGCGAAAGAGAGTTTGTGCGTGCATGAACGATATGTTACTGAGGGGAGTGATTTACTGTTGATTCGTTTACATACACGGAAGGTTAAAACCACAAACAACCCCAACCGCCTTTTTTCTTTCTTGTGTTTGTGTATTGTCTGGTTGTTGTGCTGTCCGAAAATGAAATTTTTCTCCATCTTTGGACCAACTAGAATTGGTTATCCTGTTGTAGCATGCACCTGAATGTCACAAGTGTAATGTAGACAGGAGACCGACCTCAGTGCTTGCTTTCAGATGCTGGTGTCATATAATGACATAGCAAGCATTGTAACGTACAACAGGGTTCTTACCTTCTTACGCTCCTTGAAACTCCCTCCTAATTCTGAACAAGCAAATTTCAAACCTTTGAAAACACCTTTGGAAAATCAATGACTGTGGTTCTGGGGTGACCAAACCCGCCTTGAAAACCCTTTGAAAATCAGCCATCAGCGCCCAAAGTCTTTAATTAGTGGGCACAAAGAAATTGCAGTTTTGATTTTTTTTTTGTTTTCCTTTTTTTATTATTTTTTTTTGTCTTTTTTTTTTTTTCTTTTTTTTTTTTCTTCATCTTTTTCTCTTTTTTTTTTTCTTCTGCGTTCATGTTTAATGAAAAATTACTTAAAAAAACAAATTTTTTTTACAAACATCATATGCAATCCCTGGATTGCGTCTGGCTATTTAAAACAAGGGCAGATATTTTGAAACCTACACTGGTCACTTAATTTTTGATGAATTTTGCACCAAATTATATCCTCCCTTGTTTCATAGCAGATTTGTAAAAACAAACAAATTTTAAAACTAGTTTTTTTTCTCTCTTCTTTCTTTGCCTACCACCAGCTCTCTTAAATACCACAGACAGGCATATCCTGTAGTGGTCTCTTACAAACTGGACTTAGTTTTTTCTGATTTTAAAGAACATAGGTTTTTTGGCATTTGATACAAAAAAAGGCTGGGTTTGGAGGGGCTGGTTTGGTATAATAGTTGTAAAAGTGGGGGGGGGGGGAAATGGTGTGGGTGTACGGGGCCAATCCTTCTGAAATGAAAATGGAAACAAAGAAACTGGCAGTTTTGATTTTTTCTACGTTCAGGTTGTGAAAAAATTATTGATTTAAAAAAAAAATTTTAGCAAAGCAAATTTTTGTTGTTGTTTCCTCCCTGTACTGTACCCAAAAAAAAATGTGTTTTTTTTAATTGTAATATATTTTTCCTCCCTCACCAACCTGAAACGCAGAATAATCAACACTGCCAGTTCTTTTTTTTTTCAATTTTGATACCACAAGGTATTTGTAGCCACCCCTAGCCTGAAGAAAAAAAAATCCTTGAAAGAAACCCTTGAACTCATACACTAACATAACAGTGTAATACTGGCTTATGCCATTCCAGGTTCAGCCTGGTATATTACAACGTCACTGATATAATGGTTATAGGCCTCAGGGTTAACAATCTTGTATTAACAATACTAGCATAACAGAGTAATTGTTTGCTCAGAGGTTACAATCAAAATTTATCAACACTGACAATACATTGTTACATGTATAAACAGTGTCATAGTTAGGTGCCCAGTGTGGAGGATAGCCAAACTCTGTCAAACCAGATCGAGCTACCGGGAGTTGGGTGGGGGTCAGGGTTCTCTTTGTTGTCCACACATGACAGTGTAATGTAATACCTGAGGGTTCATCTTGGAAAACTAAGAAAACCGCAGAAAAACAGTGTAAAATAAAACATAAACAGGGCCGCTCCGCTCCAAGATAGGCAGGTTCTCTTGTGAAGCCCAAACTAAACAGGTGTTCAATGATAGGCCCTCAGGGTTATATCTGGGTGTGTCACAACAAAAGACACAAAATGACCACTGACCGGTGTAACTGCATAAAGTGGGCCTCGGTTCAGCTTGTGTACACTGTCCTAACCTGTAAATGTAGGGCTCAGGGTTCATCTTGATGATCACACACTGACGCACAAATGTAATGCTGGGGTTCATCAGGTTTCACTACTCTTCAGTGTTAACAGGGCTCAAGGGTTCATCTTGTTTCACCACTAACAGTGTAATTTGGCTCCAGGGTTCATCTTGTTCAACACTGTGTATCAGCACGGTTCATCTTAGTGTCACACTCTAACAATGTAATGTAGGGCTCAGGGTTCATCTTGTGTCAGCACACTATACAGTGTAATGTGGGGGCCTCAGGGTTCTCCTTGCAATCACACACTCTAACATGTAATGTAGGGCTCATGGTTCATCTTGTGGCACACACTACAAGTGACAATGTGGGCCTCAGGGTTCTCATCTTGTTCACGACACTAACAGTGGAATTGTGGCCTCCAGGTTCATCCTTGTGTCACGACACTAGACAGTGGAATCGTGGGCCCTCAGGGTTCACTCTTGCTTGTATCACAACACTAACAGTGTAGGTTAGGCCTCAGGTTCAATATACAAACTCTAATATAAATAGTGGTATGTAGGCCTCAAGGTTGTATCACACACTAGCATGTAATGTAAAGCTTCACAGGGTTCTCAATCTTGTGACACAAGGCTACGCTGACATAATAACATTGTAATGTAGACCCTCAGGGGCCATCTTGTATCACCACAAACTAACATAACAGTGTACTGTAGACATAGACATCCAGAATTCAGCTTTATCAAACACTAACGTAACAGTATGATAAGGCCTTAGGGTTCAGATTGTATTAAACACTAACATAACAGTGTAATGTAGGCGTCAGGGTTCATCTTGTATCACTGACAGCAGCCTAGGGCCAGTCTCAATTCTTTCCCTGATAACGTCAACAACTGCCTCCTTTCAGGCAATGAGGCATAGGGGGGAAGAAACTTGGGAGGGAGCACTCGATATCTAAATGTGTCCCATAGAACCATGTATATGTTTATCTGTGTGTGCAGGAAAAAAGCAGGGAAAAAAGGGGCAGGTAAACAACGTATGCCCTAAGAGGAATACTTTTTGCCTGACTTTTTCGCACATCAACGCGGCTCTATGTACTAGTCAGAGAGACGACCTGACGGAGAGAGGGTGAGAGGAGCATGTATGTTTTGGGCTTGCTGTGGAGGTGTTGGCTGGTGGGTTTTCAGTTTTTTTACCACTTGCGACCTTCTTTGCAGCGAGGTGTTGTAGGACAGAGCCCTGTTTAAGTCATGAAGAGGCTGTTTGTGTCAACAAGATGACCGTTGTGAAATGGACCTTCATGGTTTTGGATTGGGGGTTGCACGGGGGGGGGGGGGGGTCCTCCGCTTCCAGTCTGTGGTCCAGTCTATTGAATGGTCACTTCGGTGACATGTATGCCTATGTTGTGTGGTGCGACGTAATGCCTTGATTCCGTGCACACTGGGTGAGAAATGTAAGAGTCCCCTCAGGGGTTTCGTAGGAGTAGTAACGATATAGTACCGCCCCACCCCTCCCCCTCTTCCCCCCAACATTGCCCAGGTTTTATAATACACACATACGTGCAACGCAGAAAACCTGCATACCCCCAGAACCAAATGGCATCAGAGTTTTTCAACGGGTGCACCATTTGTAGAAAAGTTCCACTCACTATTCACCGGTTGCAAAACAGGATATACCAAAGGCAAGTCTTACAGGTGACAGGTCTGCCATCATGCATCCAGAATTTGAGACTGGGTCTGAAGAGAAAAACAAAACTTTGAAGTTTTGCAGACAGTTCATAGATCTCTGACTAAAAGGTTGCTCCGATCAGAGATGCCCTTACTTGGGTCAAATGTCTGTTCAGTCAGCCGATTTGACCGTTTTCCCCCCTCCCCAACTTTCCATCATCCAACAAAAACAGCCTCCCAAAATCGATAGAAGGACGGAAGCTGCTTATCGGGTCTCTACATCTGTGTCTTCTTATATAATCACATGACATAACAAATTGGCCACATACAGGATTTGAGGTTGTTTGTCTTTCCCACATCAGTGGAAGGAAATGCCATTTCGCGTTTTTGCAGAAATGTATGGTTTCAAAACTTTAGAGAAATGTATGTAGCACTTCAAAACAGCTGTAAAATGTCGCCTCAGGTGCTTATGGTACCGTTATCCCCCTGGAGTCTCATTCCCTTCGCTTGTAAACCGTTTCAGGGGTCCTTCACCAGTGTTGGTCATAGTTTTGAAAATCCATGGCTTTTTATTTCCCTCCGACATTTGTTCATGTTGATGGATATAGTTGACTTGTGACTACTTATTCTCCATTTTAAAGGTGTCCTCCTTCAAACCTCAGAAATGCAGGAAGGGGGGGATGGAACTCATTGTCCATTGTTCATGTCTCACAGGTCTGATGGAGCTCACGTTCATCGCCACTTCATGTGAACTGTTATGCTATGTGACGGGGCGATTGACCTGTCTTTTCAGCTGATAAGGATGAACAAACGAGAGGTTTGCAGTCCCGATCTGCTGTGTTTCACCCTTCAGACGTGGGCATTCAGGAGATGGGCATTGCAGAGGCTGTCATACATGTTCTGTCCAAGTTGGATGAGGGTGAGCTTCACATCTAGCCTGGTCTGCATGTCTTCAGATTCTCACTCTCTCTGTCTCTTTCTCTGTGTCTGCTCTCTCTCTTCTCTATCTCTGTCTGTCTGTCTATGTCTCTCTCTCTCTCTCTCTCTCTCTCTCTCTTCTCTCTCTTTCTCTCCTTTCATGTTCCTTTATATGTTGTCCTACTTACTTCTTTCCAGTTCACTTGCTCCTGTTTATTGAATATCTACATTCAGTGCCACACCCTTGGTTCGTTTTCCATTTTTACCTCCATTGTTACCAGTTTATAACATCTCCAACATCTGCAGTCAATGCTGCGTGCGCTATATAAATTAAATCCGAAGACATTCACCTAAATTCAAAAATAGTACCTACATTGGACATGCAATACCAACTATTGTGTCAGTGACTTTTCCCTTCTTTACAAGTAAACCATTCTCAACAGTGCTTGTTCTCATAACGAGTGAAAGGATGTCGGAAAGTTTTTCTGTTTTCTGTCTGTTACGATCTTGTGGAAGTGAACTGAAGGTAACGCTGTTTGGTTGCTGTGTGGATGTTTCAGAATGCGGCCACACATGCTGAAGAATATTGTGTTGACCCGGCGGCAACTGTCACCTGCCCGGCTTCCAGACAGACTGTGTGAGTCAATGCACATACCTCTTGAGACATTGTAAAGACAGGGGCCATGCACCATGTGAGACATTGTGTACCCAGAGTCATTGTCAATGCACATACCTCTTGAGACATTGTAAAGACAGGGGCATGCACTGTGAGTCATTGTATAGACAAGGGTGCATACACTGTGAGTCATTGTATAGACGGGTCAATGCATACACTGTGAGTCATTGTGTAGACAGGGTGCATACACTGTGAGTGATTGTGTAGACAGGGTGCATACACTACCAATGAGTCATTGTATAGACAGGGTTGCATACACTGCGAGTCATTGTGTAGACAGAGTCAATGTGCATACCGCTTGACTGGTCATTGTATAGACAGGTGCATACACCGTGAGTCATTGTATAGACAGGGTGCATACACTGTGAGTCATTGTATAGTAACCAGGGTGCATACACTGATGTCGTCGTATAGACAGGGTACTTACACTGTGAGTCAGTGTGTAGACAGGGTGCATACACTGTGAGTAGTGTGTATATAGGGTACATACACCTTAAGTCAGTGTGTATATAGGGTACCTACATTGTGAGTCAGTGTGTATATAGGGTACAAACACCTTAAGTCATTGTGTATATAGGGTACCATACATTGTGAGTCCGTGTGTATATATGGTCCATACACGTGTGTATCAGTGTATAAACATGGTACATACTCTGTATCAGTGTGTAACAGGGTGCATACACTGTGCGTCGTCGGTGTGTAGACGTACACTGTGAGTCACTGGGTCGACAGAGAAAGTCAGTCCGCACTGTGATTTAGTGTCTGGACAGACAGGGTCCGCACACTGTGAGTCATTGTGCAGAAAGACAGGGTATGTGTGCACTGGGACCCAGTGTATACAAAAAGACAGGGTCCGCACACTGTGCGTCATTGTGCAGAAAGACACAGGGTTGTGTGCACTGGGACCCAGTGTAATACAAAGACAGAGTCTGTACAATTGGGGTAGTCACTGTGGTAGACCAGACAACGGCCCATACATTGGGAGTTCTGTATCTGATCCTGATCACAAGGATTTTGGGGAACCTATGTCTGAAAATGTTTTGTGCCTTTTTGTCCCCGACTATTCTCTACAGTCTCGTGATCCCTCATTCCATGTGTTGCTGACTCTCTCAGAGATCTGTTTCATAAATATATAAACTGTGGTGGTGTATGGGTAAATGTTGATGTCTGTCTCCTGTGTGTATAGACTGTGCTGATGTATGGACAGTGTTGATGTCGTCTTCTGTGTGTATAAACTGTGCTGATGTATGGACAGTGTTTGATGTCTGTCTTCCTGTGTGTATACCACTGTGCTGATGTATGGACAGTGTTGATGTCTGTCTTCTGTGTGTATACACTGTGCTGATGTATGGACAGTGTTGATGTCTGTCTTCTGTGTGTATACACTGTGCTGATGTATGGACAGTGTTGATTGTCTGTCTTCTGTGTGTATACACTGTGCTGATGTATGGACAGTGTTGATGTCTGTGTCCTGTGTGTATAAACTGTGGTGATGTATGGGTAATGTTGTTGATGTCTGTTTCTGTGTGTATAAACTGTGCTGATGTATGGACAGTGTTGATGTCTATCTCCTGTGTGGTATAATACTGTGCTGATGTATGGACAGTGGTTGATGTCTGTGTCCTGTGTGTATAACTGTGCTGATGTATGGGTAATGTTGATGTCTGTCCTGTGTGTATAAACCGTGCTGATGTATGGACAGTGTTGATGTCTATCTTCTGTGTGTATAAAACTGTGCTGAGGTATGGGTAATGTTGATGTCTGTCTCATGTGTGTATATAACTGTGCTGATGTATGGACAGTGTTGATGTCGGTCTCCTGTGTGTATATACGCTTGCTGCTTATGGACCAGTTGAGTGTGCACATGGTCGTTTAAAAACTGTTTCGCATGTACAAAGATATCCGCAGTCTGGCTGCGTCATGATGATTATGACGTGGAAATCTTTCTGCCACCCAAGTAAGTGTGATTCGTTCTTCATGTGAGTGACTTTGTCATTGAATATCTATCCTTTCATTTTTGTTTAATTAATGTGCCGTGATTGGGCTGTGATGATATATGCATGGGCACACACACACACACACACACACACACATGTATCTAACGCAATGCAACAGAATACATTTCAGCTCCACATCACTAGCGAAATTCCTGACGTGTCACTACAATGAATGAAGGATGTAATAAATAAAAGTGTTCATTTATGTGCTAAATAATGCATGCAAATTTGACGGCCAATAAAAGGTGTAACAAGCTGGAATTCGTTCATTTTGATATATTTATTAAACGTCTTAAACTTCTTGTTTTTAACTGCAGTGTTTCGGTGATGACAACAAACAAACAACCCATCATCAGCCTCGCTTTTATGATGGATGCCATGACACGTTTCAGAATCATTATTGCCAGTTTCCTTTCCAAGCGATGCCTACACACAGATATAAATTAACCAGCTTTCCCCCAGTTCCCAACCAGTGTAAGTGACCCAGAAATCAGTATAACAAGCTTTGTCAGTGAGACAGAGTTAAAGTAAGCAGTTTCCTAATAACCACTGATAGTGACACAGAATAGATGGGCTAACTACTTCACACACCAAGCCTATAGACAAGCTAAATCAATATAACCAGCATTCCTTACACTCCTTACAACCAGTGTTAGTGACACAGAAATCAATATTAACCAGCATTCCTTACAACCAGTGTTTAGTGACACAGAAATTAATATAACCAGCATTCCTTACAACCAGTGTTAATGACACAGAAATCAATACAACAGCATTCCCTTGCAACCAGTGCTAATGACACAGAAATCAACATAACCAGCATTCCTTACAATCAGTGTTAGTGACACAGAAATCAATACAACCAGCATTCCTTACAACCAGTGCTAATGACACAGAAATCAATACAACCAGCATTCCTTACAACCAGTGTTAGTGACACAGAAATCATATAGCCAGCATTATTTACAACTCAAGTGTTTGTGACACAAATCAACATAACCAACATTCCTTGCAACCAGTGTTAGTGACACAAATCAATAACCCAACATTCCATACAAGCAGTATAGTGACACAGAAATCAATAACCAGCATTCCTTACAACCATTGTTAGTGACACAGAAATCAATACAACCAACATTCCTTACAACCAGTGTTAGTGACACAGAAATCAACATAACCAACATTCCTTACAAACCAGTGTTAGTGACACAGAAATCAATATAACCAGCATTATTAGAACTCAAGAGTTTTGTGACACAAATCAACGTAACCCAACATTCCATACAACCATGTTAATGACACAAATCAATATAACCAACATTCCTTACAACCAGTGTTAGTGACACAAATCAATATAATCAGCATTCCTTACAACCAATACAAGTGATACACTTGATCACAACAAAAAAAAACACCAGTTGTTCTCTGCCAAATTTTCCGTCTTTTATGGACTACTTCAGGACTGTCACCTTGGAACCCTAGTAGTCCCTCCCTTGACATCTATCTTGTCATACTCATCTACCTGTACATATTTATTGGTTCTCTCCGTTAATGTCCGTTCAAAACAATCAAGTAGTTTGAACCACTATTGCCTATACAACCGATGAGGTGACGGGGACAGAATCAAGCCAGAACGCTTTCATGCCGTGAGGACAGGTCTCGATGTGATGTGTCCTTTTTTCAGGGGTTATTGGGGTTTCTTTAGTCCTCTGTCAACCAGCGATTCCTGAGGCACGGCATGGGTGGGTGGGAGTGGAGTGCCAGGAAATCAAGGCTGGGGGGATAATCCGAAGAAGGTTTCACCTATACAGACCATGTGGGTCTTGATCACGCAGGCAATTACCTTCTTGTAGGAACGCAAGATCTTCAACACGCTCTTTCTTCATTGGGCCGACGGAACGCTTTCTTTCCTTCTTTCCTTCCACTTCCTTACAACCGTCTTATGACTTTCTTTTCTCAGATTCTTTATTCTTTCTTTTCATTCTTTCTAAAAAAAAACAGGATTAAAAAAAGCACACACAGAGTTGGCCGACGTGGCGCCACAATCGTTCACTGACTTTGCGTTTGCACGCATTCTTGAGTGGCACTGTTCTATTGCAATAACCCTCATGTCTGCCATGGAGTGGTTGTTGGCTTGGAAGTGTTTGGCTACCAGGGTTTCAGCACGGCAGCCTTCGGTCTCTCTGGTCCCTTCATTTTTTTTATGCTTGACCTGTGGCCATAAAGCATTTCATTAGTGGCTGTCCCATCTCCCCAGCGTACTGCCTGTCCCCACAGTTAGCACAATTGATGAGGGTACACCACATCACTGCTGGTGCACGTCAGTCTATGGCGTACCTGGAACACCTGACCGGTGCGGACACTGGTGAACTGTGTGGTCTCTTGCAGATGTTCAGCGCAGAGGACACAGCTCTTTGACTGGCACCTGTAGCAGCCTGCAGGCCCTGGGGACACTGCCACCTGCTCAGGGGGAGGCTGGGAGGGCATGAGCAGACTGCACAGGTTTCTGCACTTCTGATCTCCTACCATGGGGGCTTGGGGGATGGCCTTCTCATCCTTCTGCTGGTATGGAGCGTGGGGCAGGAGCTCCTGTAGCCACTGGGCAATTGGGAGGGGGCGGCGGGTTGTGTGTGTAATTATGAAGGGGATGTGTCCTGTGGAGTAGGTCCTGTTCCTGTACGTGAGGGTCTGCTGCCTTGGTATTGCTGCTGCCCCCAGTCAATGGCTTTTTGCACCAGGCCAGGGGGATAGCCCCGCTTCATGAGGCGGCCCTTCAGTTTCCACACAACGCTTGAAGAATAGTTCCTCCTCTGAGCATAGTCTCCTCAGGCGGAGGCTCTGCCCAAAGGGAATGCCGCGGACGCAGTGGCGTGGATGGCATGAGTTGAAGGGGAGGTACATGATGGCGTCCATTTCTTTTATGTGCACATCGGTGGTCAGTTTCCCATTGGTGATGCTCATCTCCACATCTAGGTAGGGCACCCTGGACCTGCCGTAGTTTGAAGTGAACTTCACACTGTGATGCTGCTGGTTGAGCCATGCTAGGAAGTCTTTAAGGCTGTCCTCCCCCTGAAGCCACAGCATCAGCACATCATCGATGTAGCGCCTCCAGTGTTGGACCGGGATCTTCCAGGGGGAAGAGGTCAGTAGTTCTTTCTCTAGCCCACCCCGTGTAGATGTTAGCGATGGCAGGTGCCATGGGCGTGCCCATCGCTGTCCCCTGTACTTGCCGGTACACCCCCTCCCATCAAACCTAAAGACGTTTTTTGTAGAATGTGCATGATAGTCTGCTGTAGGAGACGGACGTCCAGGATAACGTCTGAGTCATTCTTGTGTTCTCTGAGCATAGCCTTCAGAGACTGAGGAACCTCTCTATGGGGAATACTGGGGTATAGTGCCACCACATCTACTGTAAGGACAAGGGCATCATCAGGAATGGGTTGCTGATCTGTATTCCACTTCTGTAGGGATGTTCAGCAGGTGCATTGTATCCTTGAGATAGGAGGGTAGTCTCTGAACGATGGGTTGGAGCCAAAAGTCCACCAGTTTGGAGAGGCGCTTTGTGGGTCCATTAACTGCAGACACTATAGGCCTACCAGGGGGGTCGTTGAGGTGTTTGTGAATTTTCGGCATATGGTAGAAACTGTGTGTCCTCACCATGTCCTGATTCATGATTGCCCAGTCTTTGGTTTTGTTGTTGATGAACCAATACAAGTGACACAGACAGCAATATAACCAACATTCTTTACAACAAATATAAATGACACAGAAATCAATATAACCAACAT
This sequence comes from Conus betulinus, assembly GCA_016801955.1. Lineage (NCBI taxonomy): Eukaryota > Metazoa > Mollusca > Gastropoda > Neogastropoda > Conidae > Conus > Conus betulinus. Next base: position 11,337 of record JADBJO010007040.1, read on the forward strand.
TCTTTACAACCAATACAACTACAAGAGACACAGAAATCAATATAACCAACATTCCTTATAACCAATACAAGAGACACAGAAATCAATATATCCAACATTTTTTACACCAGTACTAGAGACACAGAAATCAATATAATCAGCTTTCCTTACAACAAATACATGAGACACAGAAATCAGTATAACCAACATTCCTTTTACAACCAATACACAAAGACACAGAAATTAATATAACCAGCACTCCTTAAACCTGCTAGAGGTCTTTGTCACTACTGTACGAACAGTAAAGGTGTGTGTCATTTCATGTGCAATAAAGGTTTGTGTCATCACATTGAGTATTGGTCCGTGTCTTGCTTTGAATGCAGTGAAGGTTTTGTTCGTTCCAGTGTGTGCAGTAAAGATCTGTGTCATGACTTTGAGTACAAGAAAGGCTTGTGTCACTACTATCTGTGCAGCGTATAGGTCTGTGTCACTACTCTGTGTGCAGCTGGGTCTGTGTGGTTACTTTGTGTGTGCCGTGATGGTCTGTGTCATTGCTGTGTGTAAGTCATGATCAGAGTCACTAACTGTGTATGCACTGAAAATCTGTCATAGCCTTGTGTTGCAAAGGTTGTGTCATTTTGCTGTGCATATAGTCATTGTCTGGGTCAATAACTGTGTGTGCAGGGAAAATCTGTCATAACCTTGTGTTGGAAAGGTTGTGTCATTTTGCTGTGCATATAGTCATGGTCGGGGTCACTATCTGCGTATTTATTGAAAATCTGTCATAGCCTTGTGTAGCAAAGGTTTATGTCAATACTTTTTAAGCGAAGATCTGTGTCGTTACTTTCGAGCAAAGATTGGAAAATATGTGTGGTTACATCTGAGAGACAGTCTGTTCCATGACCCTGTGTGCAGCCCCCATCACCTACGCCTGGGAAGGGGGGTGCCTACTGGCAGAAGACCCTGACATGGAGAACAATGCGCTCAGTCGGCAGGACTACGAGGAACAGGGGCTGAGTTATGCCCTGGAGCGTTTCGATGTGTGGTGACTGCTGTGTTTTGATTGGTCGCGAATGTGTTTTGATGTTTGATGACAGCGTTTTTCTGTAGGGTGGCTGCCTTTTGTGGATGTGTTACGACTCCCATTTTGATGTTGAATGACTTATTTTGATGTGTTACGACTGAGTGATTTGACGTGCGATGACTGCATGTGGAAGTGCGATTACTGTGTTACCAAGTGCTGTGACTGCATTTTGATACATGGTGACATTTTTTTCGGACATATGGTGAGCGCAGTGTCAGGTGTGTCAGGCAGAGCTACTTTTATCTCCACGTGTTCACTGTAAGCATCAGCCAACGTGACAGGGAAAAAGTACCACTGCTGTTTGCTGCGCCTGTCAGTCCTGATGAAGTGTGGGATACAACAGATCCTCTATGGCAACGCCTTCTGAAACCTTCGACCCTTTCAAACGGCGCTGTTCTGAAATCCCTGCATCCCCAGCTCCCATTGATTTCAAAGGCACTGTTGTTAACCGCCCCATAACTTCTTCATGTCTGAAGCCGGTCACTCGTTACTTTGTGTGAAAGAAAGCAAACAGATTGTAGTTTAACCCTCTGCATACCTCATGACTTTGTGCTGAATGACTATGAGAACGCTGTGTGGCACATACACACTCACCATAGAGAAATCTCAATTGAAAATTTCGTTTTTACTCATCAACTGAATACATTTCATGGAAAAATTCCAAATTTTCATGTCTCAGGTCAGCGAGGGGAGAAAAATGAGGCCAATTCTTTTAGACTTCTGGTTTACATCTGCAGAAAAGGATGACCAAGAACAACAAGTGAGAGAGTGAAGATGGTGTGTTTTTGACAATAAAGATGAGGACAGTGCTTCTGGAGGTGTTCACAGGGTCACAGTGACCATTGCAAAGAGTGTAGGAGTGGCAGGAGGATTTCTTTAGGCTTCATGGCACACAGAGTGGCCTTGCCTAGGGAACTTTTCATTTTGCAGCTCTGATACTAATTGTTTTAAGTACTACCCGTACTGTGTAACAGTAAATGTCAAATGAGATCATTTATTATTAGAATCTAGTAGAATGGCTTTTGTTGGCCATTTACTATTAGAATCTAGTAGAATGGTTTTTGTTGGCCATTTACTGTTAGAATCTAGTAGAATGGCTTTTGTTGGCCATTTACTATTAGAATCTAGTAGAATGGCTTTTGTTGGCCCGTTTACTATTAGAATCTAGTAGAATGGCTTTTGTTGGCTGTTTACTATCAGAATCCAGTAGAATGGATTTTGTTGGCCATTTACTATCAGAATCCAGTAGAGTGGATTTTGTTGGCCATTTACTATCAGAATCCAGTAGAATGGATTTTGTTTGCCATTTACTATCAGAATCCAGTAGAATGGGTTTTGTTGGCCAGCTACATCAGTAGGGCCCAGGGTTCCTTTTAAGATCTCAGAAAACCCTCGGCCCTTTTTGCTGTCTGAAATCTCAGAGGTAACGGTGTGCATCAAGTCCATGTGTTCTTTGGTGTGGAAAGCTGTGCTTAGGAGCTTAGGTGGCAGAGGTAATGTCTCCTGGGATCACAACAGACAAGAGGTCGATTGCATAATTGTTGACCACACTGCTACCTTTCCTCTTCAGGCAAGCAAGTTTGGAAGTCATTTTATTTTGGAAGAAACTTGTGGTGGTGTTTGAAGGGCCATCTGGTGTAGGATATTTTGGCTATTATGCCTGGCAGAAGACATCCAGTGCATCAGAGATCACTTTGCAAGGACCTGTCAACACTTTGGACTTGCAGTCAGTCTTGCTAAGACCGAGGCCTTGTTCCAGCCTTCACTTTCCAGAGCTGGCAGTGCTCCACCATCACCAATCATCATCAACAACATAGACATCAAAATCATGGACATGTTCTGCGCTGTTTGGGCAACTCTGTAAGCAGCTACGGATCTCTGGATGCAGAAGTGATGTTGCACAACTCAAAGGCCAGCTCTCGAAGAGTCTGTGGCCAGACCATGGCATCAAATTGCGCACAAAGGTCGCCATGTACAGAGCTGTGGTTCTGAGTGCCCTCCTCTACTGTTGTGTGAAACTTTGACCACCATACTGCTGACACATCCAACAACTCAAACAGTTCTATCAACGATGCTTGCACAAGATCTGTAGCATCAAATGGCAAGACAGAGCTTCCAACCAACAGGTCCAGAAGAAGTGTAGCTGCCCAGCATTGAGTGTATACTCATCAAAAGCCAGCTTCAATTGTCAGGAGACGTTGGTCGCATAGACAGCAAAATTCCAAAGATATTGTTCCATGGACAACTGAAGGAAGGACAACTTGACCGAGGAAGGCCTGTCAAGAGATAGAAAGACACTTGAAGGCCATCCTGAGAAGCTGCAACAATGGCACTGTTTCCTGGGAAGATGTCGCTTTTGACAGAACACAGTGGAAGCAACAGTGTACCCCCGGCACAAAGACATTTGAGCACAAAAGAGCAGCCGCCGTCCAGGAAAAGAGGAATCGGCAAAAACAGGACCCATCCTTGAAGGACTCCATTCCATGCAGCGTCTGTGGACGACTTGGTGCCTCAAGAATTGGTCTTCATTCCCACATAACGACCCACATTAGCAGATGACCTACCTGCCTCCTGATCCGTCGGACATGACGGGGGAATCCATCATTATCATCATGTCTAACATGTCTTAGTGGAGATGTGTTGGTGTAGCTGATTTGATATTGTAGGTATTCTGTTTTTGATGAATGTCTGTGTGGTGCAACTGAAAAGATGTTGTAGGTATGCTGCTTTTGACGAGCGTCTGTATGGTGTAGCCAAACAGATAATATAGCCATTCTGTTTATGATGAATGTCTTCATGGTGCTGCTGAACAGATATTGTAGGTATTATGCTTTTGATGAATGTCTGTGTGGAGTAATGGAGTGAATATAGTGAAAAGGCAAAACTACATGCGACTGTATTTGGTTTTGTTAAGTAGATAGAAATGTGAAATAGGAATGCTTGTGGTAAACGTCTCTTAGGAAGGGAGCCAACTCTCTTTTTTTAAACAGATTATTCATTTTGTATATTCATTTTGTATACAGTTTCCACGGTAATACATTTTCAGAACAGAGGGGAGGGGAGAGGGATCTTCAAGATTGCTCTTGCTCATCAGGAAAGATCAAATTAAAGAAACAAAAGTACATCTTTGGAACATCTGGCAAGATTTCTAGCTGCCACAGCTGTTGAAAATAGAATTGTTGAGGAAAAGTGTTGCAAGACAATTATTTGTCCCTTTGTACACCAATTAAAGGTTTTAGTTGTTTGTTTGTTGTTGTTGTTGTTGTTGTTGTTTTTTTTGGGGGGGGTTGTGGACTTTATCCCCCACCTCCTTCCTGCAGGTGAACATAAATCTGGGGACACGTTAGATGCTGATGACCGCGTTGATGCATGTTTAAACTGATTTTTTTTTCTTTCGTCATGGCATCTATTCCTTGCTTTTGTTTTTTTTTTGTTGTTTTTGGGGTTGTTTTTTTTTTTTTTGCTAATGTTGGCGTTCCTGAGGTGGTTGTTGAGAGGATGTGTGTGAACATGTGACTGCTTTGTTTGGAAGTCCAGCTGATACGGAAGTTCGGCAATCAAAGGAGGAAAAATGTTGCAAGAAGTTTGAATAAAATAAACGATCAGTACATGTGTCTGTGAGTCCCTCTCTGTTTTCTCTCTCTATCTGTTGACAATTGTTAATGAGAATATTTTATACTCTTCCTTGCCAGTCTTCTGCTTCCACACTCTTTTTTTATGTGTAAATGTGTTCGAGAGAGAGAGTATGTGCGTGCATGTGCTTTCTTCTGTCTATCCAGCTAGTGGACACTGAGGAGAGAGATAGGCCTCGTGTGTTTTGCCGCTGAGTTTATGTACATTGAACGTCTTTTGGAAAGATAAAAAAAAAAGTTAATCATGTTTTTGTCATAAGTATTAACTATAAAATGTGTTACATGACAATAGAATGACCCACAAATATGAATCTGATTGACTTTCGCTGATCATGATGACCGCAAGTGTGTGGTTGACCTGTATTGCATACTGATTTTTTAAGTTCCATGCATGTAATCTCCATGAAAAGAAAAAGAAGACAAAACCCTTCTGAATGTGCTGACATAAACAGAACCCTAATTTAACCGAAATATATGAAACCTAATAGAGCCTCTCGTTTAGAAATTGTTCTAGGGGTTTTGGGGATGGTGGTGGAGCTGTTTTCTTTTTTCTCCACCCATAAAGAGGAGACTGTCCATCTCATGATTGCATCGGACAGCTGGAAGTAAAGAGACCAGATTATATTCCCCTCCTATCCTGTATCTACCATTGTAACTCAAAGATATGTTCATGACATATGCTAATGCCTTTCATGTCTCTCGCCTCCAACCCCACCACCCTCCCCTTCCCTCCCCCAACTGCTCCATTCCTCCATATCCATCTGTTACCCTCTGTCACTTCTTAGGGTGAGAGTATAGCATGAGTTGGTGGGGGTTCTGTAGAAGGAGAGGACATTGTCTTCTTCATGTAGAGCAAAGGCAGGTTGGGATCTTGTTCAGGTACGCTTCAGTGATGTCAGGTGAGCAAAGTCCAGTAAAGCAAGTGTGCGTGCACACACACACACACACACACACACACACACACACACACACATTGTTGAACATACATGCTAAAATCACACGGGGAATTTCGTTAAAATCTTCCTTCTGTAAACATGAGGGATGCGGTGTTTGTTACGCACACAGTAATGAGAGAGATTGTAAAAAGTCTGAATTTCTAATAGCAGGGTTGTCAATTAGTATGTTAAGATGCATTGATCTATACCAAAGTGTGCTCCATAACAGGTCAGATTCATTTGTTTTTCAACAGATACCGATTCACCACTAGTCCCTAAAATGACTTTTTTCATCAAAGGGCTATATCGGGACTGTCACCGCGAAAAAATGTCAACTCACAAGTCATTAAAAATAAAATAATTCTCACAACCCTTTGAAATATACCTTCTAAAAACACACTGGAAATTTCGTTAAAATCTTTCTTCCATAAAATCTTAGGTCAGAGCTTTTGCACAGTACACAGCAGAGACTATCATCCTCTCTTCAGATTTGGAGCCATCAGTAAATGTTTTTTTGAAAGGAAGGACATTCAGAACAAAGGTCTCTCTACACACACACACACACACACACACACAGGTATGGCAAAGGGTTGGTGGAGTCCCTTGTGTTATGAGGCTCAATGGTGAGAACGTCTGTGGTGAGTCGTCCAGAAATGTAGACGTATCGCACACAACTCCAAAGTAGGTTTGTTGTTTTGTTTTGTTTCCGGTGTCCTCCAATCTCCATTGTCTTTTTATTAATTTGCTTTTTTTTTTTTTTCGTTATTGTTGAACAGTGGGGCCTCCATCCTATTTTTTCCCACTCATTTTTTTTTTTTTTTTGCCAGAAACACTCCGCTGTCACCAAGCATTGTATGTCTGTTTTTTAACAGATGGACATTCTCTTGCTCATCTAATGTTTTGAGCATTTGGTACAACACGTCTGGGTTTATTGTTGTAGTAATCAATGTGTGATGCACCAACTCTTTCATTCTGATATGTTTTACTGCATATTTAATGTTTATCAAATGAAAAAAACACTTGCACCTCCTCCCCTCCCTCATTCCCTCCCACCATCCCCATGTCCGCTGTATGTATGTGTGTGTGCACTTGCATTTGTATTTGCGTGTGTTTGTGTGTGTACGCACTCGCACATGTACATGTCTGTAAAAGAGAGAGAGAGGGAGAAGAAAAGTGTGTGTACATGCATGCGTGTGTGCTTGTGAGTGTGTGCGCGTTTGTGTATGTGACTTCAAGGTTTATGTCTGCACTTCTCATTGCTTCTGCTTCAGCAGATGGAGCATCTAGAGCCACTGGTGACAATGCCGGAGTGGATGAAGCATTGCATCTGGCCCAGCTGATTGTTACGTCAGAACAGGATACATTTACACTCCAGAATGCTTATCCGTGTGGCGTGTCGGCTGGAATTGAATAGGTGACCATGGGACTGGGAGCACACCTTGCTGCCAGAATGTATTTAGTTTTAGTGTCCGTGTGTGTGCGTGCATGTGTGAGTGTATCTCTATGTGGGTGTCACGGTGTGTGCATGTGTAAACTTTCTTTTCTTTCTTTCTTGTGTTCCCTGCCATGCTAGATCCCAATTCCATCAGTAAGGCAAAGTCTACAGTCTGCCACAGTGAGCCCGCCAGTCCCCAGAACTTTTCCTGGACTTCAACTGGACCGGGCCACGTCTGGCATCTCAAGGCTTCAAGGGAGGGACAGGACTGAAAGATGTGGGTGGGAGTTCGGGAGCCTGTGCCACAAGGGCACTGGTCAGTGTGAGAGAGTTTGAGACGTGAGAGATGGGAGAGGAGCTGGCAGTGTCCTGTTCGCAGCCTGAAGATGGTAACTTGAGCTGCTCTGTCCAGTTGGTGGATGCTGTCCTCGTCATTCCCAATGTCCAGGCATTGTTGCCACACTCTTCTGAAGTTGTTCCTCAGGATGTTTTCTTTTTTTTTTTCACTCTAGGACATCAGGTGTCCTACCTGGTGTGTGTACACATAATTGGTAGGTGAGTTAAATGAAGAGGATTGGGCGGTATGAACAGATAATGAATGCTGAAAGTAAGCTTACTACAATCGGATTAGTTGGACAAACTAAAATTTCAGATTCGTTTATTGCTGTAGAAACCTATACATTTTCCCGCTCTCTCTCTTTTTTTTTTTTCCTACTTCTGGAGCACCAGTCTAGCACTAACTCACCCCAGTTTAAAATGTTGTAACTATCGCATATTGATTGGACTGACGTCAATGGGGATAAAAAAGAGAGGCATGACTCACACACACACACACACACACACAGAGAAAGAGAATGGGAGTTGCTGGCTTTCCTGAGAGCGGTTTGTGCTTATACACTACAATGGTTCATTCATTTCTTGATATTCTTCTTTGAAACGAGTCGAACCCACCTCTCCCCCACCCCTCCCCCCTCGCGCCCTTCCACAGCATCAAAAAAACATCAAGATAAACAAATGCTGAAGCGAAGAAGATGGAGACAAAAAAAAGATTATGTATGCTGGAAGAAGATATGTATGCTGGTGAGACCAGCAAGTATGTTTCACTGTGAAGGGTGTAGGCAGTCTGGGATCAGGTCCCTCTCTATGTGGATGACAAGGTTTCTGGTGAGACTGGGGGTGGGAGACGGTACTGGATTGACTGTGGGGGAGAGTCTAGTGAGCAAATGGTGAGGGTGACAAGCAGTGGCGCACTGTTCTGACACAATTCAGTTTCAGTTTTTATCATGTTGGTGTCACTGCGTTCAGACCATTCTATATAATTTACACCACATCTTAGTTTTGAGGCCACTCTGCAAATGATTTAAGGTTGATGGATAAATGAGTTAATGACTAAGGTAAGAGAATTTAAGAGGAGGGTCTTTTGGCTATGACTTGGGAAAATGTCTGACCTGCACATCAGCCCAGGTGCTGGTCAGACCTTCAGTACTTCTTCTTCAGTGTACGCCGGCTGCTGCTCCTGCGGACACTCCCTATATAGACAGGCAAGTATTAATCCCATCTACCCAACAAAGGGAGTGGAGTTTTGTGTGTATGACCAGTTTTTGTTCTGCCATTAAGGCAGCCATACTCCAACTTTGTAGAAAGACCTCGAGTACTAACCTGAGTTTGGTGAATCAGAATATACACGTGTGTGTGTGCATGTTTGGGTGGGAACCGGCCCATGTATATGTGGGCCAATGTATGCAGTACTTGTATGCATGACTTATGTTCTTAGCTAGTCTGTAGAGGTGAGCCAGTTGAGTGCTTGTGTCACAGCTTCTACCTCCATTGTAAGACTTGCAGTTGATGAACTGTATGCACCATCGTCTCATCGTCTTGTGTTTTGACGCACAGATTCTGTGCATACAGGTGAGCTCAGCGGAAGTGCACCTCATCAGGTTAACGAGCAGACGAACTCCGGCAGTGCGACACATGGGCTCGAAGAGGCTGGACCGTCTAACTTATTAAGTTAGTTCAGGATCTACGTCGTGCTGACAGTGACACAAGTGGCAGAACAGTGCTAGGGCCTCCACTTCTTAGGAGACAGTTTAGCCCTAGCACTGCGACAGGGACAGCTGTAGACTGCTACAACGGTTTATACAGTACTATTGCTACACCCAGGGACTGACACTGACCAAAGATAGTTCGCCCTACTGTAGGGCATACAGTCTTTGCACTGACAGAGTGATGGTGACAGACTCGACCGCTACTCAGTGCAGTTGAAGGGCTTGCGAAGAATCTTGACGAAACCCCCAAGCCAGTGTCTTGACTGACCCCAGTAAGGTAGAGTTCGCCGGAATAGCTCAGTTGGTAGAGAGCCGGCTCGTAATCTTGGAGTTGCGGGTTCGCATCTCTGCCGGAACGTTCCGGTACAGGGTGATTTTTTTCCCTCAGAGTTAACATTGGTTCTGACTCCATTCCCCATATAGTCCTTCGAATGAGACTATAAGCCGAAGATTTGTTAACAGCCGTCCTTTAGCAACGTCCACAAATAGATTTCTGTCAAATACATTTTCATCTTCCGGGCCTCTCGCGGCCATGGACTTGGATCGTATGGTTTGTTATTACTTTTTCTACCTTTTGTCATTCTTTGTTTGGGGAATAATTGTTTATAAATCGCTCAACGTGTTTGAGCCAAACGCCATGCAATTGTTAACCAGGAAACATGTTCCGGCTCTGTTCTGTTTGAATTTTTACTCTGTGCTGTGACATGATCTGTTGCCTAACTCAGTTTAGAGCCAGAGTCGGGATGTTCTATACCAGGGCCCTAAAATTGTCTATGTCCAAGTTGTCCTTTTTCACAGTAACTGACGTTGGTCCGTTTCTTCTCTTGGTGAGATATGGATCATCAGCACTGACCCTCTCACTTTTCCTTTTTATTATGTTGATTAAACTAAGGTAAGAGAATTTTAGAGGAGGGTCTTTTAGCTATGACTTGGAAAATGTCTGACCTGCACATCAGCCCAAGGTGCTGGTCAGACCTTCAGTACTTCTTCAGTGTACGCAGGCTGCTGCTCCTGCGGACACTCCCTGTATAGACAGGCAAGTATTAATCCCATCTACCCAACAAAGGGAGTGGAGTTTTGTGTGTATGACCGGTTTTTATTCTGCCATTAAGGCAACCATACTCCAACTTCGTAGAAAGACCTCTACCATTTTTAAAATTCTCCCTGGTATGATTCATCGAGTGGCGTGGGCTGCACGCCCCTTTAGTATTTCCTGTTGGAAGCTGACGCATGCGCAAACGAAAGCGTCATTCACAGTGAGCAAAATATAAACATCAGGTAAGACTGACGTGGATAGGCGAGTTTAATTGTCAGTGTCAGGAGCATTGTTGTGTAGAATGCCACAGGTATGCATTTTTTTTTTTCATTATTACCGACAGAAACCAAAGCTAGCACCATGGCGGACTCGGTGAGCTGTCGGCGTCACGCGCTGTTGCGCAGAGCGCTGACTCCTGTTAAGCCTTTCGAGCGAAACCCGGTCAGGTCAGGTCAGGTCAGGTCAGCCGTGTGGGAGAAAAGAGTCAGTATGGCACGAATAGCAACACATAGAAGTCTACTGTCCACGCCGGCTGTTTTGGGGAACAAAGACCTTGACATTCACGGTGACTACCGGAAACTTTTCAGAGAACACACCACCTCCGTCACAGTTGTTAAGCTTGAAGAATGAGAGAAGAGATTCACCTGCGAATATGCTGGGCAGACCTGGTTATGACTGAAAATAGGAAGTTGAGTCGTACTGAATAGAAGACGGTTGTGCTACATGAATTAAACGCTAGAAACGAAAATGCGAGGTCGGCCTCGTTCCTTCACTCTTCTGCCATCAGTTCGGCGATGGTGATACCGGTAGCTTTGGCCAACACTGGAATGCTCACATTGTTAATGAGCCATTGCCAACATCGTGTTGAAAAAGACGCCTTCAGTTTGTCTTGTTATTGTTGTAGAATGTACGTTGCCCTTGTGTAAAATATGTGTTATTCAAGTACCCTAGCCCAAAGTAGGAATACCCCAAAGTGAGAACTTGTCACTGAATCCAGAAATGGGCCGGTGGGGCTCACGTTGCACTTGTACCAAGTGGTAAACCAGCAACTGGTGTTATCATTCATCTTGCGGATGTGAAACTGAAATTAACCCTGTGTTGGTGAAATTTGTCAGCAAGACATGCACACCAGACACCTTTGTCACCATTTATGTTTGCCTGGAATGGGTGAAGTGATTCCCCCCTTTGGCAGATGGGTAAGTGTGGAAGCCTCAAAATAAGTCAAAACTGTAAGCTTCAGTTCGAGTATGTTGAAAAGACTTCCAAGTGTATGTTTGTGTCTCAGAGAGTGCTCACTGCTTTGTAATGAGCAGGGTTTTTGTTTGTGGTGGTGTTTTTGTTTTGTTTTGTTTTGTTTTGTTTTTTTTTTTTTTCAGTCAGTTTTACCATTTATGTCAGAGCTACATTTTTGGTTACTGAAATCTGTGCAACGTGAAAGGAAGTCTTAAATGAGGCACTGTCCAATCTGACTCACTGATTACATAAAAGAATGAATGGCTTAATGAGTTAATCATCTTGTCAGCATTTTTTTTTTTTCAATTTGTAATACTAAATAGTAAAGTGTGTTCTGTAGCTCAGGCATGAGAAAGCCATGAATGGTTTTAGTCTCTTTTTTTTTTTTTTTTCACATTTACAGGAAATGTGTTCAGCCGAGTGAAACATAGAATCCACACCGTCATGGCAACAGAAAGCAAGGTGTGTAGGGTGGAGACTGGTGAAGTAGACGGGAAGACGACTCGCAAGTGCAGGAGGATACAGAAGACCTGGTTCAGCGCTACAGAGACCTTTTCCTGCAGGAGCGTCTGAGTGACATTGTGTTGAGGGTGGGCAGCCAACGCTACCATGCCCACAGATTCATTCTGATCACTGCCAGCGGCGTCTTTGAGTGAGTGGTGTTTTTTCATTTATTCAACATTAATTTTGTTTTAAGTCAGATGTTTGCACATAGTTTGATCCACTGCCAGTCTCTCAGCTTATCCACTGTGTCAGTTCCACTTGGATGAGGAAGGAACAATTAAGGAGCATAACTGCTGTAACTGTAAAAGGCGTCTTGTATAATGTATCAAGAATGTTTAGAATGCGTGTGCATTTTTGTTTGTTTGTTTTTATACAAGCTGTTTGAATCCAGTCAGACTGATTGCATCTCAGCGGACTGTATGAAAGTCTGTAATATTGATTTTTTGTTTTCTGTATGGTATAAATGACTGGTCATGAGGGAAGCCAGTTTGGGCTGTTTCAGCAGTTCCGGAAATCGTGCTATGACCGTCACAGACTGTAAAGGCTGTATAGAAAATTAGAATTCATTTGGTGACAGTTTGAACATCCTGCTTTGTTTGAAACCACACCCATCCCTCTGGTTTACATGGTTCTCTACTATCTGTTTTTTTTTTTTTTTAAGTCAAGAAGTGAAGAGACAACTGTAGTTGTGTGTGTGTGTGTGTGTGTGTATGTTTGCTTGTCATATCTGTCTTGATGTTCACTTGTTAGTTCCCTTCTGCCTTCTCATTTAAAGTAGATAGAGAGAAGGATGAGATCTGTAGCAGTGCACTAAGCCATGTTTGAACACATTTTCACTCTTGGAGATCAAATATCATGAACAGATCTTCATGACAATCATTTTGCTGCCTGGAAATACAACTGCTGTAACTCGAATTTTTTGCATTTTTGAGATTTTTGGTATACTGTCAGAGTGGGCAAAGGGGCATAATGTAGCCAAGTCCTAATCACATTATCCTAAAACATGATGTAATCTAAACACTTGTACCATAATTCAGCTCACAGTATATCTTGTGGGAATAAATAGTCCATTTTTTTTTGTCTCCTGTAAAATTTGATTTTCAGACTTAAGGCAGTTGTATTACCTGGCAGTGATTTAGATTTTTAAAAGAATTGTTTTATGTCAAATCCCGTGACCTGAGGGTAATGAGGACAGAGTAACTTCACTGCTTTCAGCAACTTGAGGGAGGAAAAATACATCGATCTTCATGGCATCAGTAACGTTGGGTGGAGGAGGGGGGCAGGAGTTGATGTTGGCCAATATCTTCACTGACACAGTGTGGAAAGACTTTGTACAAGTTTGGAATGGATACAGAGTCAAAATCTGTACTCAGAGACAAAAAAACTGTCATTTTAATCAGAAACAATTATAAACTGATATTTTGCTTTGTGTTAGTTACCGAGTGTCAGCAGTTGTAAATCGGTATTTCACTACTGACAAGTTAAATGCTGTGTCTGTGTTGACTGCTTAGACAAGTTCTCAGTATCTGTGACATTTCTCCCATTCAGTACCAACAAGAAAGTGGGAAGTGGTCACTGTGAGGGCCAGTCTCAAAAGCTTTCACAGTATGTGACATTTCTGCCCTTCAGTACTAACCAGAAAGTGGGAGGTGGTCACTGTGAGGGCCAGTCTCAAAAGTTTTCACAGTATGTGACATTTCTCACATTCAGTACTAACAGAAAGTGGGAGGTGGTCACTGTGAGGGCCAGTCTCAAAAGCTTTCACAGTATGTAACATTTCT
>JADBJO010007040.1:27500-46607 GCA_016801955.1 Conus betulinus
TCCTGTACATGCCATTATAAACATGTTGATCAGTTAATGATCTTGATCCAGACCATACGCTTGTCATGACTTTTTTTTTTTTTCTCTTAACTGATATTGAATAGTTCCGAAAGTGAAACGATCACATTTTCACACCTCTGCTTCACATTGACTGTTCTCTCCTTTGTTGTTTTGTTTTGGTGTGTGTTTTTTTTTTGAAGAGGGGAATGGGGAGTGAGGGTGAGAGCACTGATGGAAACTTTAATGTGTGAAGAAGCAGCTGTGGTGGCTTTGTTCAGAGCGATGCTGAGCGAGAGAGTCGATGGAAGGAAGCCAGACAACCGGAGATCTGTCTGACCGAAGAGGAGGAGTGCGTGGCTGAGTTCGAGCATTTTCTGGGGTAGGTGAATTCTGTGGCTTTCAGCATGGTTGTTGCTGCCAGTTGTTTTATCATGTTCGACTCAAGTCATGTGTCGCACTGCAGGGGAGTGGATGTGATGAGGTGCATGTGGATGGTTCACTCACCCCGTGTTCAGATTCAGGCTATCAGACACAAAGAGCCCGATGACAAAGTTCGAACACATTTAGTTTGAAATGATCAATGAAATGATGATCGGTGGTCTATGTGATAATAATAATAGATGATGCGTTATGACAAAGCTTTCACTCACTGACTCACACCAGGCTACTAACAAGAATTGTACATTAATGCGTGTATGCATGCGTGTGCGGGTATTTGTCGAATGATACCTTATCTTGGTTGCGTCGTCTTCTTCTCTTGAAAGCGGGTTACTCGCTGTCGGTCATGACAGGCTTGTTAAAGCAACGTTCATTCAAAACCAGGAAGCATGTAGATCCACAGATATCTTATGTGTGTGTGTGTATATATATATATATATATATATATATATATATATATATATATATATATAATTGCAGTTACTATTCACCTCAACACCTCACAACACAGCATTGGAAATAAACAGTCTCTTCTTTCTTCACAGCACTTATGGACACAGAATCCTCAGTGCGGTGACCAGTTCCAGTTCTCCTGAATAGACTAAAACAGTCCCTTTCTCCTTTTCTCTGTCACAAGGAAACACCAACTTCTTCACTTTGACGAATAAATTTTTTTTTTTTTTCATTAATACGTATAGTCACAGAATTCTTCCTGCAGCATATCAGATCAGTCCTTTCCTTCACGAGCACACGAAGTCATCAGCATCATGTAGAAGTGCATAAAAAGAACACATGTACACATGGGTGGAGATACTAATTGAAAAACTTGGCGAGGAGTGTAGAATGCAGCGATGTGCGATAAGCTCAAGACAGGAGATGTGAGGAACATTGAAGACGATGACGATGATATGAGAATAGATGCAGGTGTAGAAAAAAGACCAGATTCAGATATGGAAAAAATACGATACCTGCAACAGACATAGGGAATCCTTAGCTCATTCTCCAACAATACTAAATAATATACATCCTCTACATACACACATTTACAACCACATTGTTCCCCTACTGTAGCCTGCATTCACTCTGAAAATGAGATGAATCAAAATCAATGGTAATGAAGACACAGGTCGGCACGCTGCTCGATTCAGTCATAATTGCCGGAACTGAAACATTTTACAAATGAATACAACACAAACATACCCTCCTGATCTGATCTCTCTCTGCAGATGAAAGCATCTATTAAACCTGCTAGCACCGATCTCTTACCTCAACAGGTATAATAAACAGCCATATGCTCGAGAACGATTGACTCTGTACGGTTAACTGTCAAGATATAATCCAGGCAACTGGGTCAGCTGCGCGATGGATATACCACAGTGACGGCCTAACATCACTAAGACAAATGGGTTACTTATGCGATGACTTGATTTCTGAACGACGTCATACTATACCTTGCGTCATTCCATTCGTACTTAAACATCCCTCCATTCTCTCCTCTCTCTCCCTCTCCGTCTCTCTCTTTCATCCCACTGATTGTCCAGTCGTTTGTCCATGACATCATGCATGTTATGAACACGGCGTATTTTTATTTATCTGTAATAGATAAAGTTTGATGGTGGTTTTTGTAAAGGGTAAATTTATCTTGGTGGCGTTTTACTCTTGTTTAAAGTCCTTTTAGGTGGTTGTTTTGTTTTTTGTTTTTTGGCTGGAAGTGGAACAGTTGTGTACTTTGTTTACAAGTGTGTGTATGTGAGCACAAGTGTGTGCATGCATTCAATCATGCGTTTGGGTATGTGTAAGTTTACTTTTTAGTGCATGCATGTTTATATATGTGCATGTAGAACTACTTGTATAATGGACTGTACGTTGAGTGGACATGCTCATAGGAAGTTTGTCATATATTTTCATCATATGAGTGTGCAGGGTACTTGGCAGGGTGTATGCATGCACTAGTATGGTAAGAGTAGATAGTAACATTTAGTTTAAACAGACTCACATGTAGCAGATTCTACCACTGAAAAACTTGGCCAGATTTTTTTTAGCATCATTACTTAAAGAAAAAAAAATCACATAGTATTAAAATGAATTGTTATGTTTCAGGAGAAGGACATAGCCAACTTCAATGGTATTTTTGTGATAAATGGTTACAGGCTCTGTAATTTGTTTACAGAACAGCAGGTGTTTTTTTTTTTTTATGCAGTGGTTACTGGCATGGATTAGAACATAGGAGAGATTGCACCGTGTTTGTTATTTTGGTGTTATCATTATATGGTACTCAGCTGTAATCATTTTGTGTTGTGTATGATGAGCAGCTATCTGTACACGGGAGAAGTGGAGTTGAAGACGATGACGGTGTTACCGCTGTTGTTGCTGGCCGACAAGTATGAAGTGGGATGCCTGCGGCGTTCCTGCCTGACCTTCATGTTGGAGCACATCGTCCAGTCACCTGACACCAATCGTGCCCTCACCTGGTACCAGTACTCACAGGTATGATGCTGGATGAAAGGCGCGGCTTTTCTGTAGCGTAGAGGACAGCCCTGTCATGCAGCCTCAGACCAGAGTGGAAATCCCTCGCGTCATCTTCTTTCTTCCTCATTCTCATTGATCAGCATTAAAAGAAAGTCTCGAGTTCTGTGACCTTTCATGCCCTGCTCTCATAGTGATCTCATTTTTTCGATGTCCTTTCCGCATCTGTGGCCTTGGTATGATTCTGTAGGGGTCACACCAGTATCAGCGAGTCCATTGGGGCTGTCGTTGGACAGGCATGTTGGCGCCCTCTGGTGGGAGAGCTCGCTTACACCAGCTCCGCGACTTAACAATTATTGTCGTCAGTAGGGGGGAGGTTAGTAGGTGGTGTCCTGTGTATGCTGGATCAGAACAGGCGTCACTGAACACCAGAATGACACAGCAGCTGTGTGTTGTCTCCGCCGGTGGGTTGCCTCTTGACGACTTGACATTAACTACTCCCTGTACATTGCCGTTGCTAGGTGTGTGGTGAGCCAGAGTGTGGCTGTGGCTATGGACAGGGGTGTCGGAAAAAAATGGCATAGGTGCACTGCTACTGAGGTAATGAAGATGGGACCGCAAGAAAAAAAAAAAAAAAAAGAAAGCAAGGAAAAGGATGGCTTTCTACCCCCCCCCCCCCCCCCCTCCTTTTTTTTTGTTTGTTTTTTGTTTTGTTCTCATCTTCTAACTCCCCATCTGTTGACAGTAATTGTTTAGTCATGGAGTGAGTGTGAGTGAACACCTCTCTCTGTGACAGTCTCCATGAACTTAACATGAACTCGGCTCAGACATGGGCAGGGAGAGGAAATCGAAACTAAGATCACCATGAAAGATGGAACAAAGAGCCATGGAATTTGATACCTTTTTGTGTGTTTTTTGTTTTGTTGATCAGGATGACAGTAATCAAGATGATGCTATGTGGTGTTCCATGGTGTTCTAAAACTAGATGACAGGTTTGCGCCCTAGGTTTCTTTTCATGAAATAAACCCTAATGTCACCCAGGCCTGAGAGTGACAATGCTGATCTGAAAGTCTGAGTGACACACCTGGAGACAGCACTCGCCCACATGGTTCCAATTTTCCCCATTGAGCTCTAGGACACTCAGCTCTGGGTAGGCCTTTGCAGAGTAAAAAACAAAAGAAAACAAAACAAAAAAAAAACCCCCACAAATTCAATGTCGTTGATGGGACTGGAATCCAGGACTTTTCATGTTGCAGTTGGCAACTCTGAAAGAGATCGACATTTGTCATCTAAGATTTTACAGGAGAAAGATTTTTTTATTGAAAACTCCAGTGGGTTTTTTTTTTTTTTTAGAAATTGTATGTTAAAGGGTTGTAGATGAGTTTTTGTTTGTTTTTAACAAATTTAGTTGACTTAACACAGTGACAGCCTAAACATGGCCGTTTGCAGTCGGCTGGGCTATAAGCAACATCATCTCTCCCTCGCATTTCAAACCACTGCGCTATGGTTGCTGGTGCTGTGTCTGGGAGATTCCTTGTTTGATGTAGAAATAGTACAGTGTTATGGGCAAACAGTGTGTGTGTGTGTGTGTGTGTGTGTGTGTGTGTGTTGTGTGTGAGAGAGCACATTTCTTCATTGTGCTCTGTCAAAAAGACAACTTTCTATCAACTGCTGGTGTGGTTGCTCCTTACCTGGCCTTTTTTAAAATTTTAATTCACTGATATTTCAAGAATCAGAGATCTCTGCAGACTATCGAGTTTTGTCCAAATTACAGCCCTCTCAAAACTTGATCAGCTGGTAAACTTAGCTTAATGAAAAGACCGAAGATAATCCAAAGAAATGTGAATCACTTGTATTTTGTTCAGTGTTCAAGATAGATTAGTCTCCACCCTCCCCCATCATCTCCATGCATTGTCTATCAGCCTGAGACGTGGGTGCTACCAGCAGATTTGTAAAAACCTGAAAGGCAGAGGCTGCCAGAGCCCTAGCAAGGTATGGGGGTACTGCCCCTGTTGGGGGGGGGGGGGGGGGGGGAGTCAGAAAGTTGAAAGAAAAATGCGTTTTAGAAGGCAAATGAAAGGCTTTGTTGAATGTAAAATGGAAAATTAGGCCTGAAATTAAAGCTAAAGGTTCATGAATAATTACATAAAACAACTAAAATGCAATTTCCTGAAGAAAATCAAAAATAACTTTTTGTGTCTTTTTTTTTTTTTTTTTTTTTCAAATTTAATCTATACATATCTTTTTACCCTTTAATCTTCCATACACTGTAGATTGTATTTTGAAGTGAAGGACCAAGATTGTCTTCTGAAGTCACTATGAGTCATACTCCTGAATTTGAAGTCACTGAAAAACTAGAGCTACTACATGATTGTATTTTTGCAGATGGCTGCAGTTATACATGATACAAGAAGCCACAAAACAGCTGCTCTGCAGGTGCACTTTTGGCATTTAATTTGAAATCACCACACAAGAGGGTGAAGTCACTGTAAAATTTGCTGTCACTCTTTGAAATGTTCTGATAGTCTGAAGTCTTCAAACGAAGGGAAGAGAAAGCCACTCTTGGCATGTCCATCTTCTGTAGCCACAGGTCATCTTCACAGGCCACATATTTTGCTGTTTGTATCCTTTTCCATCAGCCATTCCCATCACCATCCATTTTGCACGCCTTTCGCAACCTCCTCTAGCTTTGAGATACCGCCTTTTGTCAAAAATGGCATTGTAATAATTGTCCGCTGTCAGGCTAACATGTTGAGCATCGACTTTCACATGTGCGTATGTCTGTTGTGCCAAGTTGACCTGAAGGAAGTGGAGTACTTCTTACGTAGAAAAGTGTGGTAACTGAGGGCATTGAAAACTTGGATCGGAATTCAAACGAACAGTGGAATTGCTGTGTGATATAAACTATTCTTCAAAAATGTGTTGCTTCTCAGATTTGAGAAAAACCAGCATCACCGGCACCAGCCAGTATAAAAAAAAACGGGTGTTCCTGCACATAACTGGCATAGAAACACCCATGTTGAAATGAGTTCTTTCGTTTGATACAGGATAATGTGATCCCAAGGGCAGCAAAGAAATAAGTGTTACCTATCAGTCGCCATGGCGAAGTGTTCAGCATCGCGGACTCCCAGCTGGGAGGTCATGGGTTCGATTCCCATCAGAGCCATGTGGGATTTTTCTGCCCCATCTGGCTCCTAGCCAGAATTGAGTTTGCTATGGGTTCAGTTGGGAAGACTGGGTCCACACAGTTGAGTTTAGTCCACTAAATGGATGCGTCTCTGAAAGTGTTGTTCAAACTTCCTGACCAACACTGCAGGTGACTGTATCTCTCAGGCTTGGTTGATGCGAGGATATAGTATGAAAGTAAGTATATCCCTGTCATGCAGTCTCAGACCAGAATGGATATTGGTAGCATCATCTTCATCCTCATTCTCATCAATCAGCATTTAAAAAAAATTCTCAAATTCTGTGGCCATTCATGCCCTGCTCTCATGGTGACCTGAGTTTCGATACCCTCTCCTCGTCTATGGCCTTGGTTTGATTGCGTCGGGGTCACCGGTATTGGCGAATGCGTAGGGTCTGGTTGTAGGGTGGACATGGTGGCACCCAATGGAGGAAGAGCTCACTCATGCTGGCTCCGCAACTAAGCAATTATTGTCGTCAGTAATGCATATGATGGATCAGAACAGGCGCCACTGAACACCACTAAAGTGACTTGGCAACAGCACAGTGTCTCTTCTGGTGCATTGCCTCTTGCGGCAAGCCGGGTCAAAGCTGTGAGTTTGGACAGGGGAGTTAAATGAGCAGTGTGGGTGCACTACCACTGAGGTGGCACAGAAGACGGGACAAAAAAAAAAAAAAAGAAGTGTTACCTGTTTGATACAGAAAAAATGCTCCTCTCAAGGGTAATAAAGACAATATCGGCCTGTCCAGAGTAAACCTTGTATTGAAAGACAATAGCATTTTCGTGAAACACAGTCAGGTTCTTGCTTGCACTGGTACTTTCCGTCTTCCTGTCTGCATGGGAGATGTGGAAGATGTGGACCCTCACATGAGGCCTGGAAAGAGGAATCCAAGCAGTGGAAGTTGAGTGCTGTCACAAGGTACAACACATCATACGGACTAATCTTCTTCTCCTCCTCCTGCGTATGCAGGCTGCTACTCCTGCGGACTCTCCCTATATGGACAGACAAGTATCAATCTCATCTACCCAACAAAGGGAGTGGAGTTTTGTGTGTATGACTGGTTTTTTTTATCCCGCCATTAAGGCAGCCATACTCCATCTTCGGGGAAGGTGCATGCTATGTGTAACGTGTCATCCATACCAACAGCCAAACTGGCCTCTCTTCGGAAAGTTGGTGATGGGATTTTACATGTGTGCAAGATGTCAATCGTGCGTTCACACACGGAACCTCGGTTTATAGTCTCATTTGAAGGACTGTATGGGAAATGGAGTCAGAGAGCTAACATTAACACGAGGGGAAAATCCCCCTGTACCGAAACGGCCCGGCAGAGATTCGAACCCATAACCCTTGGATACAAGTCCGGCGCTCTACAACTGAGCTATTCCGGCCCCCCCCAGCCAGACTAATCTAGTAATCATATTACCAGTGAGCAAGTGTGTGTCAAAGAATCAAGCACCACATGGGACTGTGTGATGGTCTCTAGGACATCATTTAAGAAAACCGTGCTGGTATCGCTGTGTAACAAGACCCAACGGCCTTGTTTGAAACAGTCCTCCTGGGAACTTTGGATGGGGGGGGGGGGGGGGGGGGGGGGGGGGGGGGGGGGGGGGGCATAAAGTGGATTGACTGACAGCATTGCAGAATGACAGGTAAAGGTTTGCCGAGATTCCAGCCATGATGCACAACCAACAGGACAGAAGAAACCTTGTGAAGTGTCCTTCAGTATGTTTGCATCCACTGATTTCTCACAGATTTAAGAGAGAAAACAAAGAGTGTTTGTTAACTGTGAAGTCTTTACTTTGTTGTGTTTTTACCAGTATACATTATTTTTGTTTTTTAAGTAATCTGTAACGGTATGAACGAAAGGAAGACATACCATATTTTATAAAAAAAAATAAAATAAAAAAAAAAAAAAAACACCACACAACATACTTAGTGCTCCTTTTCTGTCAGATGACAGGTCAAAGCGACCTGCGAGATCGATGTCTGGGCTTCATCCTGTCCAACTTCGACACCGTGATGCAGGCTTCTGATTGGCCGTTCATGATGCTGCCGGAGCTGCTGGGATTCCTGGCGGCTTCAGACATGGTGGTGGAGAGTGAGGCGGTGTTGTGGAGCCATGTGGAGCGCTGGCTGCTCCACGACTACAACAAGGAGCACCTGGAGAACAACCTCAGGTGACGGAGCGTGAGGTCAGGGTGGTAGCAGAAAGGAATAGGTCACGGGAAGAGGGAAAAAAGAAACCACCAAGCCAAATGTCCAGTTGCCTTTCTTGTACTTGTGTCAGTTTGTAAAATTTATGTTGTTAATTAAATGCCAGTTATTTGAAATTTTTCGTTACGTGTGCCCATTGAAAAATTATTAGAAAAAAAGAACAATTTATGTTGTATCTGAACACAAGATTAAATTTATTTAAGTACATTATCAGCAAAGAGGAGATGGAAAAGGACTTTTTTGGTCCCAATTCCTGCATCTGTATGCCTTTTCAGTATTTCGACTTTTCCGTACTGCTTAAACTATGGGCTTGTTCCAGCCAGTTGAGAATTGTGTGGTGGTTGGTCATGCTGATGTTAGTTGTGTGGTGATGTGGTCGTGTTGGTGATCGTGAGTGAGTGGTGTGCTGGAGAAGGTTGACTGAGTCATGTTCGTTAGCAATGGACTGATTGTAGTGATTCCAATTTTCATTGAGATTTTTGTTTTTGCTTCCGACTCCACTACTCTATTAATACTATCCAGCCGAGAGCGGCACGGACAGCGCGATTCTCTGCCGCCCTGCCGACGCACATATTTGGCCACTTTTTAATTTATTTTTACGTTTGCTAGACGACAACTGACAGCCTTGTGTTAGGTGTCAAGGGAAAGAACAAACACTCAACTAATCGAAAATAGCAATTTCAAATCATTTACTTTCAATGTGTACACACGACTGTGTTGTTGAAAAGCATGTCTGATAAGTAGAAAAAATGCTTTGTTTTCATTCTATTCCGTTCTTTTACAACCCAAATCAGAAGATGAAGGGATGGCTGCATCTTCAAACAATTCACTTTCCTCTTCTCCTTCAAAGTTTTCTATCTCTCTTTCACTCCCCTCATCACCAGATCCACTTTGTAATATGATTTCAAGCGCTTCATTGAGGGAGAAATCGCTACCACCCCTTTGCCTGACCGACATTTTTACTGGCACAGGAAATACGTGCGCGCGCGCCGGTGCCGCCAGTTTCTTTGTTTCAAAACTCCTGGGGTCGGCCAAGTTCACAACAGGCCACTGAAAGTATGGTCTACAACTCGCTCCAACATCCCCAAGACTAGTTACAGAGCTTATTTTCTTTGGATCATTTTCTGGAAAGTGTAGGAATTTTTTGTGTTCCCGTCATGCGATAGTGGACGACACGGCAGAACGTACTGCTGTCTGTCCCATTTTGGGGTAAAATGAGATTTTTGCACCAAGACATAGGAAAACCATTGAAGCATGTTATGTTTTACTGATTTTACCTAAATTAAGCAAGAAATGTGATTAAATGAAATTTTTTTCACTACGTGTCATCGATTTTAAGCAGCACCGATTGCGAAAAGTTACTCATTTTCAACAGATAATCAAGTGCAATCCCTTGCAGAGCCCCTGGCGTGTCGCACATCATTCGAAAGCTCAGTGTTTCTATTTTCAGAATTTGTACACAGTTTTCTAAAATAAACCAATCAGAAGGCCTTTAGGAGGTATTCAAAGTCATACACAAAAGAAAGCCTTCCAACCAGTCAGCAATCAAATACCGAAATGGCCTCAGTAACTCAGCAGCTAAGAGCAGAGACGCTGCCTTTCATTAGCCACATCTCAATGGAATCTACTGTGTTTTGCCTTTGTCGTCGCTTCACTCAAAAAATCATCATCATGGATTCACGTATTGCAACGCTGTTAAATTCATCAAAAATCAGGAAATATTTTCAATTATGAAGGCCAGGGAATTAGCGGCCTGATAAACGAATATTTCACCATAAGCAACAGCAATGAAAAGGAATCTTTTGATTTTGATTCCAGCAAAGAAACTGACAGCAAAGCTGAAGCTGACGAAGGGATTTCCCCATTGATTTCGACCGGCATGTGTCAGTTAGTCTGTTGGACTTGAACTGAAGATGGAAAATAAAATGAGGAGTCAGTTGTATGAATTGAAGAAGGTGCAGATATTTCAGGTATGAACTGCTATGGGCAGCCTCTACGAGATCTACAAATGGCAGAACAGTTTTCCTGTAACTGCATGCAGATCAATTGCATTCCAGCTGCTGATGACCAACATAATAGATCTGTGTGTGCGTTCATATTTGTGGAGAGGAGAGGGAGCACTGGATTGAAACATCAGGATATTGTGTATGCGAGTCTGTGTGTGTGTGTGTGTGTGTGTGTGTGTGTGTGCATGTACGTGTGTGCGTGCGTGCGTACGTGGGGTGCGCATGTGTGTGTGTGTATGAGGACGAGAGATTTGGTGTACCCCCACCCAGGCAGCTGAAAAAGAAAGAAGAAAAGAATAATGCACAAGCATTTGTTTCTGATAAGATATGTTGTATTAATTATGAATATATGCTGTTTCTATCATAGGATCTCATGAATTGTGAGTCCGGTGTGTGTTAACGCACAGTGCAAGAGAGTTGCCTTTTTTCCCTCCAACAACCCACTTTTTTGTTCTTTAAATTGAACAAAAAGAAAACTAGAAAATACATATTAATTCAGTCAGTTGTGATTAGTGTAACTTTGCTAAGACAACATTAAAAACAAAAGTATTTATCAAATAAAAGAAATCAGATTTCTCATTTTTTTCAGCTCCTTAAACGGCCATTAAATACACCAATGCATATCTGACTGGGAATGAAATTCAATTATTAAAGCGTTTGCAACGGTCATTTTGATGGTTTCCCACATTTTCACTAAGTTTATAGCAAAATTAAAACCTTGCTGTTGCTACGGAAAAATGGTTGGAGAAATTAGGGAAACTTTAAAGCCATTTTTCTTAAAATGGCTACCGTGCTAAGGGGGTAATTTGAAGGGTCACAACTTTTTCATTTTTTAACATACAGAAATTCTTTACATGTCATTGGAAAGGTCTTTTTCTCCTCTTTCTGTTGATATATACATATCTCAGTAAGTTCTTATGGTGGAAATAGAGGACACACATATAAACATCGCATGCATCCTATGTAAGAAACTGGAGGAATAAATGAGATAAATTGAAAACAAGCAACTGATATTTGAATGGTACGGGAAACAACTGGATGAGTGTCAGTAGGCTGCTCCTCTGCCGGCTCTACCTGGGTAGACAGCCCGTTGAGTGAGTGAGGTAGTGTATTTATTGTAAAGCGCTTAGAGCTTGGTCTGTGACCGAGGATAGGCGCTATATGAATACCCAATATAATAATATAATAGTAAGTTCAAAAAATTCGACTTATCTATCATTTTGTGGGAGTTGGTCACATATGTGCATAGAGAGCATCATTTCATTCTTCTAATTGTTTGATGCATGGTGTTCTGCCGCAAAATAGTACGGTTGTGTATGAAAGACCGTACAACCATGTGATGATGGTGATGGTGTGTGCAGGGAGGTGTTGCCCCACATTCGTTTCATGATGATGCCTCCAAAGTACTTGCTGAGGGTGGAGCAGTCCTCACTGTGCACCGATCACAAGGATCTGTTCACCGGCAAGCTCAACCTGGCCTACCGCAAACACTCCCTGGCCATGGATGAAGATGACCCTGTGAGCGGCGATGACAAACTGTACCAACCCCCAGAACCCTACCGCAACTACACCAGCGACATGTACTGTGTCGCCCACAAGTTCAGTCTGCCTGGCTACACCACCATCGCCAAAATCGAGTCTCGCATCTCTCTGGACTGCAAGGCTCGTCACCGCTTTGTGTCGTCGTCACGTGAGAGGCAGGAGGACATGACCTTGTTCTCTGTGTACTTTTTCCCCCGAGGGTATTTCACCACGTTGACCATATACGGCAGTTACATGGGCCGGCAGACCAGCGACGTGACCCTCAAGGTCATACGTCGTCGTCCGGACTTGCTGCCCATGAAGGTGGAGATCACGCTGATGTTGCTAGGGAAACAGAACGACCTCAAGTACGTGGCCTTCACCCACAGCTGGAACATGACTTTCAGCAAAGAGCGCCACACGCTGTCCGCGGAAAAAGTTTGTGGAGGTGGAGAAACTCATGGAGGACAAACTCCCCATACTTGGTGGACGGCACGTTGGAAGGAACCATCTTCCTCAAAATTCAGGACATTGGCACTCACCTGGTGGACGATGCGAAAGACAAGAAGTGAGAGATGGTGGCAGTGTCTGTGCGGCAATATGAAATAGTCAGGGGCCTGAACTCTAACATGGCTGCAGATAGGTATCATGCAAGCTGAGAATACTTACAAAGAGAGCAGCCAGTCTGTGAAAGACTAACTCGGAATCACCAAAGTATCTGGAAAGAAATGTCGGCAGCAGAGAAGGTGCCAAACTTTTTTTCAACATATGAAACAATTGCAAACAGTACCATTCAGGTAAAAATATTACAGTTTAATCTGGGATACTTCATTATTATAGTTACTGGGCTACAACTGAAATGTCCTGCAGATGTAGAAGAAATTTTTTCATCTGTCCTTACGTGTAGTGATACAGGGTAGGTTTAGAGTGCAACAGTGCTGTACAGTATTTGACAAGGAGATACATCTGGCCTGTTGTATGAAACGGACAATAGTTTTTGTGATTTTACACAATGCTGTTTTCGTTAAGTCCAAGTCGGAAGACTGCATCAAAGTCTGTTCTATATAAAACTCACATCAGTAAGCAAATGCAAATGCAATTGTGTACACACACACACACACACTCACACACACATTCAAAACCCTGGTAGTGAGTTCCTAAGGCTTTTCAGATGAGTTTTTAACTAGGTTATCATTCTCAACATGAAGCAAAACTTTCTGTATGCAGTTTCTAGAATGATAAATTTTCAATTTTTTCAACTTTTTGAATTTTACAAATTGACTTTCTTCAAAATGTATTTGTGAAACATTGGGTTTTTTTGGTTTTTTTTTTTTTTTTAAATTTCTTGCACATGCAATTTTCAGAATGTGACAAATTTTCAAACGTTCTACATTTTACAAGTCAACTTCCTTCAGAATTTATTTGTGAAACATTGATTTTTTTTTTTTCATGAATCCTTGTTTCAAAGGTCTGTAATGTTTTTTTTAATAAATTCCAGTGATAAAAACATAATAGCATCTGTGAGGGGAAAAAAAAAAATGAATCTCAGAGAAAAATGGGTTTACGAAAGAAAAAGAATCCACCAGTCTGATTTGATGACGGTTCTTAACCTACTTTGGCCATTATGCTGGAACACACACATGCACACACGCGTGGACGCACGCACACACTTACATCATACCCACACTTTATGCAGAGATGTTGCACTGGTCCTCAGCCCATCATCATTTTCCGACCGCCGTTCTTTTCTTCTTTTCTAGATGTAAAATTAAGCCACCTGTAATGGGGGCAGATCTAAAATTAATCTTCAACTCTTTCTGTTCTGGGCGATTGTTTCCCTTTGCAGACACTCAATACTGGCCAATTTTATTGGTTATCCCCCCAAAAAAAAAAAAAAAAAAAGTAATGTGATAACACCAATGTGAAGTTTGAGCTACATATGTACATCAAGTTGAACTAATACCTCGAAAAAAATTCAAAGCAAGTGTTTGACCGACTTTAAATCACACAAGACCGTTGACCTATGAACTATGAATTTTTTTAAACTGATGTGCGCTCACATCGCATTCTCCGTATCAAAGCATTGTGCATGGCAGGTGTGATGAGATGGCATCTCAGCATAGAAAGAGTTAAACTGCGTCAACTTCAGTGCGGTGAGGTTGAAGAAAGGAAAGGGATGTACAGTGGGGTTTCTGCTGTTTAACGCACGATTGTGAACTGTTGATCAGGAGATGGCAATTGTTTGTACATAATTTTTTTTGTAATCCATTTTTGTATATGAAATGAATGTACCAGTCAAAAGAAGTGATGGGCTTGGTAAGGTGCTTTGAGTATTTATTATTCAGTTGTGTGCAGGACTGGCTGCTGCTCTTTGTGGTGCCCCTTCATGATTATTGCTATAGTGTCAATGTGCTACATGACATATTGATGTATACATAGTATAAACATGTGCATGATGAAAAGTATTTATTCATTTGTAATTTATGAATGGAAAAGACAACCTTGCATAGCTGCTTATGTTCGCTAGTCATTGAAGTTGTTTTTTTTTTTTTTAATGCATATACGTATATGTTTTGCCTAAAGTGGTGAGAAGAAATGTCTTTAATGGTACTGGTTATCCCTTGGAAAAACAGACGTGACAGGTATGGATTATCTTTTGAATAGAGAAGGTAGAGTTACTAACCTTTGATTTTGCGGTTTATATATATATATATATATATATATATATATGGCACTGTACTAAGGTGTACTAAGGTTGGGAACAACCAATTACATTAGTAGAATGACATTGATAGTTTCATGAAATGAAAATCATGATAGTTTTCATGAAAGTGAAAATCTTGATAGTTTTCATGAAAGTGAAAATCATGATAGTTTTCATGAAGGTGGAAATCTTGGATACATGTGTATTAGAATAGGCAGGTGTATCAGTTGGGAGAAGTAGCTGTTTGAAATGGCAGCTGTCGGTTTTTATTTAGGAGGAAGGTGGGGGACATGTGCTCATTCGCCAAGCTTGGAAGGGTCAGAGAAAGGGAGGAAACTCCGTGTAATGGAAAAACGTGTCACAGCACGAGTATGCTATGAACAATTTTGAAAAAAAAAAAGGCTGAAATCTGTGTAGTCTGATGCATTCGGAACATCATTCTGAGCCATCAAGACTAGCACTTAGAAAAAAAGAAAAAAAAAAAAAAAAAGCAACAGCTCTGAGGGTGCAGTGCTGAGACTGCTGGCCAGTTCATTTCTGGGTATGGACAAACATCACAAATAGAACAACAGTGGTCATGGGAAGTGGAAGACGGGTTAAGTAACAGGCAGTAAATTTGTTTAAGAAAGAGAAATGAACACGTCTGGGACAAGAAACAAACGGGCAGACCAGCTGCTGCTGCTTTAGAGCGCTGTACAAGGAACAGGGTGATGACAAAACTCACGGGAGACGCTACATCTTTCCAGCCTTTCCTGGTCTCCTTCATTTCCACATCCCATCTGCACCCATTTCCACTTGTCAAAAATGCTTGAATCTTTCATGTGCGGGCTTGGCCGAGTTATTTTCCTGGGCAAAGAAAGTTTTTTCTTTGTTGGTACCCCATCTCCTCTCTGGAGGAGAAGGTTGATGGAGTTGTCCCTCATGACCCCCTTACAACCTTTTAGGCCACAGAGATGAGATCTCCGCCATTTCCCTGGCATTGTTCCTACCTGGCTCATTCCGGCTGTTCATCCACCGTCAGCACACTGTGGTTTACCCCATCGCAGCCCCGGCACTGGAAGCAATTCATGGGAAGCAGGCAGCATCATCAGGTCATGCAGCAGCCCACAAGCAGAGGAATCAAAATGAGCACAAAACCTCTTGTGTGCTGTTTCTGCTCTGAAAAAACTGGCCATGATCAATAGTTGTCTCCCTCATTTGTTCCAGGGTGATGTGCCAGTACCGCAATACTCCTCAGAACATGTTATGATTTTTTTATCATGGCTTTTTATAGTTCTACTTTTATGGTCAGTTTGTCGGATTTTTTTTTTAATGGACTGCTTAAAACAAAGGTGAAGTACTCTTGTTCTCCTGAAAGCTGTCTAACTTTGTGGTTCAAAATATGTGTGCAGCGCGATTTGTCAAATCTTGCCAAAAACATGATGACAGCTTGAGCTGTCTTTTCTGTCACGAGAGATCTGTCATGTGGATTGATTTTTTTTTTTAATAACATGGTGCAGTATGTTCTGTTTGAAATTGTAGCATGGACGACACTTCAATTTTACTGGGGTCTAAAGAAAGGGGGAAAGAATGACGACAAAGGAGAGGTGTCATGTGCATACATGATTGTGTCAACTGATAATTCCAACAGACAAGGCTTGCTGTTCTGCGGCCAGGGGATGGAAGATATGGGAAATGCCGTAGGCCAACAATTTGGAGCGGAATCATGTAAAACTGTGGAAGTTGTTGCAGCACAAGTAGCCAAACAAAAAGTAGATAAATAGATAAATAAAAATATAAAAACGAAAAGATTTTCACATGTGGCCACCTAAAAGATGGGCCCCTTTCTCCAGTCTGCCATTATGATGCTCTCAAAGATCTTGCAGGAATGTCAAGGTCCTTGGTGTGCTTCGGTTTACAGGAACGAGAGAGAAAAATATGTACATAGTTTTGACAGCCTTGCCTTTTAATGAGCGCATTGGAAAGCTTTTTCTTAGGTGCTTTTTGCAGTAGTGATGGGGATGGCAAAGTGGATATTGTTTTTTTTTTTTACATGTGATTTTATATATATATATATATATATTTTTTTGTCCTCAGTTCTGTGTGTGTTGATGGGATTTGAAGTAACTTTTTTTCTCATCTCCAGTGCTCTCAGTTGCTTTGCCTGTGGATGTTGTCTCATCATTTTCGTTTCTGTACATTTTTTTTTTTTTTCTTCAAGGTGGTGATTGATGTCAGAGGATGTCTCCCATCGATATTTCAACAAGAGAACTCCACATGAACTGTACACCAACCTTGCAACAGTTCAGAATTATATAAATGTGCATGGGGTTATCTCCCCACCAATATTCAACCAAGGTACTCCACATGAATTACACACCACCAACATTGCTACAAGTGGTTATGCATGTGGTTACGTGTCTTCATATGATCTCGCCTTATCGTGTTACCTCACCCATACCAACCATTCTTGAGAATACTGTAAGCTTTTGATACTTGTTTGTTTCTACTTGTATAGTAATTTATCTGCTTTCTCTTCATTGTGATTTTTAACATTTGTACATACTGATGCATGTAGCAGGAACATTTTTTTTATATAAGTTGTGATCATATTATTCTTTACTGCTTGTGATTTTCCTTCTTTGTTTATGTGTTGTTTTTTTCAAACGGGGAAAAAAAAAAAAAGATTTTCAGTGGCAATATAGAAAGTTGAATATTTTGATGTATCGAGCACACAGTATGGATCAATTTCTTTTTCATTGACATGTCCACTTCTTCCAGTGCCTTCAAACTTTTTTTTTTTATTATTATATGAGGGCTGAAACAAATTACTGCTTTCTCTCTCCCTGAAACAGCGTTTGTACAATGTAACTGAGAACAGTTATAATGTTGGTAACTGTAGCTTTCGACTACTCTCAAAGCCGCCTCTTGCTCCAAAGGGGCGGAAAGCATGTCATTGAAACAGTCTGTAGGTTGAAGGTCATAGAGAATAACTGCAGGTAGGAGACCAGGTTGATTGTATCGCGGTGAAAAGACATTTTCAGTCAAGTGTGAACATTGTGAAGAAGCTCAACTTCCAGGGAGCTGATGTAGGAAGTGACCTTGAGTTGTTGATGATGACTTTCCAACTACGTCTGAAGACAATCAGCAGACAGAAGCATACACGGCTGAAGTTTGACCTCAAAAAGCTGAAGGACCCTGAAGTAACAGAGGCCTTTCAGACCACAATAATCGGGAAATTTGCAGCACTCTCCATCCTTGATGTGGAAGCAGATGGAGGAAAACACTACAGAGCAGTTAGCTGGGAGATCAAGGAAAATGTGAAGAAGGCAAAAGGAGACATGGATAGAGAAGTGCCGAGACATTGAGGACAACCTATAGAAGAACAACAGTAGGAAAGCATGCCAACTTGTAAACAACCTGATGACCTCTAAGCAAGGATGAGTTTCTACCATACAGGAAAAGTCAGAAAACAAGGCCATTTTCAACCGTTGGACACGATATTGCTCAGAATTATACAATTTCGTCACAAGAGGAGACCCACAAGTCCTGAACGTACTCCCAGTTACAGACGGTGACAACTTCCCATACTGCATGAAGAAGTAGAGGCAGCAGTTAAGTACCTGAAACTGGAAAATCACAGGGGGAGGATAACATACCAGCAGAGTTGGTGAAGGAAGGAGATGCCATGATCAGTGTTTATAACAAGGTCTGGCAAAACTGGTAAGTGGCCGACACCATGGACACAATCCCTGATCATCACTCTCCCCAAGAAAGGCAATTTACAACCTATCGGTCTTTCATAGATTGACACAAAGGAATCTTGTCAAATATGTACCTAAGAACGATAACAGAATAAAAAATTGCTGTCAACAGTAGTAGCACACAAAGCTTTCCAGTATATTCAATAACTTCATTGATGGCTGAATCCTGTAAACACAAAATGTATATTGACTGCATCACTAAATCAAGAATCGAAGCTTCATTAATGCTACAGAGCTGCGTGACGACCTCCAGCATGCGACAGGCAATCAAATTTCTACTCAAACACTGAGAGCGCTTCATGAGTCTGGACTTGCCTCCGAGCACCAGCTATCCGCATTTCTTTGACCCAAAACCATAGCGAGCCACACTGCCATGGGCTGAAGATCATCGTCACTGGACTGCAGCTGACTGGACCCCTGATTTGTCCAGATTTGTCTGGATGTGACAGATCGACATTGCAGGGTTTGTGGCAACAACCAGGAGGAAGATTTCATAGTGCACACGTAGCTCAACATGACCGCTGTGGTGGAGTCAATCATGGTTTTGGGAGTTATTTCCACGCAGGGGAATGACTGACCTGTCTGTGCTGCAGAATGGCACCATGAATGCAGTCAGGTACCGTGACGAGATCCTTCACCCATTGTGTGACCCTGTGCTGGTGAAGGCTTCATTTTACATGAATGACAATGCCCACCAGTGTCGTCCATGCTGGTATCAATCAATAGTTTTATTTTTTAGTGTGATAAGCAGAAGTAACTGTTCAGCGGATAGTTGGGGTGTGGCTGGCTCTGTTCCTCTCTCCGTTTCACTGTTCTCTACCACAACCCCC
>JADBJO010007040.1:47282-69782 GCA_016801955.1 Conus betulinus
TTTTTTTCAGGGAAAATTTGCTTTTACTTTAAGGTGGAACCTCTAATCTCCAGACTTGGAGACAGCGCATTCCACCCCCCAATTTTTTTTTTTTTTCAGGAAAATTGCTTGTACCATGGCATGCATTCATATTTTCTCAGTTAATTCATTTTATTGCCACTTTCAGACCAACAAAAATCCACAACTTTTTTTTTTTAAAATAGGTTTCAAAGTTTTTTATTGCTTTTTTTTTTTTTTCTCCACATTGCACACTGAGAAATCAGCAATTCCGACAGTTGGATGGGAGAATTTAGGGAGGTGTCAACCTTATTTTCATACAAGATATGAAATAAACAATTGAATATAGAGGGGTTTGAGTGTTTTGGGGATGGGGGGGGGCATTAGACAGAGTGGTTTGGGAGAGTGTGTGTGAGGGGAGGGGGGGGGGGGGGGGCGGGGCGGGCGGGGCGGGGCGGGCGGCACTTCCATCACAAAACAGCTCCACCATCCAAAAATAGCATATACTTCCACACTACCATACCCATGGGTAGGAGTGAGAATTCCCTGTAGGAGCCCCCCCCACCCCATTTCTCACTCCTACCCATGGTTATGGTAGAACTACAAACATCCAAAAATATGGAAACCACAGCATGCTGTGGATCTGTCTACATCCAACTGTCCATCACACACACAAAAAAAAAAAAAAAAAAAGTATGTCCATACAGGAGTGGACAGTCAGACTCCACTCAGGACAGGGAGTACAAAGCTTCAAACAGGTATTAAACTGCAAAAAAAATGACAAGTTTCCAGAACACAGCCAGGAGAACAGTCTACAAAGGCAGGGAACAAACCTTGGTTGGCTTGAACAGTGGAAACACAGGGGCTGAGAGCAGAAAGATTCGATGGCGAGGAAACCAATGTCGAGGAAAACGGGACAGAAAGGGTGCCTATGTGTGGAGGTGGAACAGGGCAGGCAGCAGACCAGATTGTTTAAAACGGTAAAACATGACAGTTGAAATTAGAAGGCAATGCAGAGAGATGAGCTCTGGAGACAAAGAACAGGAAAAATAAACAAAACCTTGATAAGGTAAATAGCACCGAGAACTGGAGTTGTATAGAAAGTCAGGGAGGTGAACAGAACAGTATGCATACAGAAAAGTGCAAGAATAAGATTTAAGAGATGAGAAAGGCAGTGGATGGTTTGAAGGTTGTAAAGCACAGGGAATGAAATGGAAAGTAAATTTTGAGAATTGGTAGAAGAAACAGAATAAAGATGAGTTTTGAACACAACAGATGGAACTGGAGTTGGTCTACATTCATTTTCATTAAAAATCAGATTTTCAATAAAGATTTTCAATGAAAACAATGTGAAGACTTGCCAGAACAAGGACCACACAGAGGAAACAGATAAATGGCCTACCATACTGAAACAACGTGAAGACTTACCAAACAAGGACCACACAGTGGAGACCGAAATGGCCTAATCAGTACCAGAACAAGGACCACACAGTGCAGACAGATAAATGGCCTAGTCAGTACCAGAACAAGGACCACACAGTGGAGACTGATAAATGGCCTAGTCAGTACCAGAACAAGGACCACACAGTGCAGACAGATAATGGCCTAGTCAGTACCAGAACAAAGACCACACAGTGGAGACAGATAAATGGCCTAGTCAGTACCAGAACAAGGACCACACAGTGGAGACACAGAAATGGCCTAGTCGGTACCAGAACAAGGACCACACAGTGCTGACAGAAATGGCCTAGTCGGTACCAGAACAAGGACCACACAGTGCACACAGAAATGGCCTAGTCGGTACCAGAACAAGGACCACACAGTGCACACAGAAATGGCCTAGTCGGTACCAGAACAAGAACCACACAGTGCTGACAGAAATGGCCTAGTCAGTACCAGAACAAGGACCACACAGTGCACACAGAAATGGCCTAGTCGGTACCAGAACAAGACCACACAGTGCTGACAGAAATGGCCTAGTCAGTACCAGAACAAGGACCACACAGTGCAGACAGATAAATGGTCTAGTCAGTACCAGAACAAGGACCACACAGTAGAGGCAGAGAAGTGGCCAATCAATGACGGAAAAGAGAAAACTAGCAGCAATTTCCAGATCTCGGTGATCCATTTCAAACTGAAGAGACATTCCCCCGGGTGGGATGGGGTAGGGTGAGGGAGCATAGGAAGAGAACACTATGGAAGCAGATGCACAAAGAGAAACCATGGACTCCAACACTGAGGCTGAGCGAGGATGTGCAGAAAACTGGGGTGCAGGAAAATAACTGGAACTACTGAAGAAGGGAAGAGAGAGTATCTCTTCCCCTTCTGTGTGAAGGAAAAGGGATGAATTAAAAAAAAGGTGTAGGAGAAGGGCAGAAATGTCAAGTGATTTTGAAGAGGTAGGGTGGGCAACAATGAGACATTATATAACTCCCCACCCAACAGTCAATTTTTTTTTCAACGATTTTGTCCACATCTCTGAACTCTGTCAAGCCTGTTACCATATTTTTTTAAAAAATGGCAAAAACAAAGAAAAAAACAGAGGTCACTTGTGAAAAGAACAAAAAGTTACAATACTGCCATATTTCAGACAAATAAAACTTGGTTATGCTGAGCAATGCAGCCATTCTACAGTGCTTCAGATTTTGCAATGGCATACCGAAAGGTGTTGAAAAACCGACGTCTTGATGCTAAACAAAATGAATGAACTGCTGTATTGTTTATACAAAAAAAAAAGGTTTCACTGACTGATTTTCTTCCCATTTTACAACTTTCAATACTATAGCCCAGCAACTCTACACACGCTCTTTTAGGGGCTGCCAAACGTTTATGGGGAAAAAAGGTTGCAATATGAAAAAAGGCGGCATCCTGAAAACGATTAGATCGTGAAAAAGTCCACAATCCACGAAAGACCCAATCCTACGATAACTGAATAGCTGACATGCTTCAGATAGATATAGATAATGTTGCTTATAGCTTCAGATGGATAAGACCCAATCCTATATTTGAACAGTTGACATCCTTCAGGTGGATTAGACCTACTTCTATGATAACTGAATAGTTGACATGCTTCAGGTGGATAAGACCCAATCCTATGATAACTGAATAGTTGACTTCCTTCTGGTGGATAAGACCCAATCCTATGGTGGATAACTGAATAGTTGACTTCTTCAGGTGGATAAGACCCATATGACAACTGAATAGTTTGACTTCTTCAGGTGGCTAAGACCAATCCTATGATAACTGAACAGTTGACTTCTTCAGGTGTGGAAAAGACCCAATCCTATGATAACTGAATAGTTGAGTTCTTCAGGTGGATAAGACCCAATCCTGTGATAACTGAATAGTTGACTTCTTCAGGTGGGATAAGACCCAATCCTATGATAACTGAACAATTGACATCCTTCAGGTGGACAAGACCCAGTCCTATAATTGAATCGCTGACTTCCTTCAGGTGGCTAAGATCCAATCCTATGATAACTGAATAGTTGACTTCTTCAGGTGGATAAGACCCAATCCTATGATTGAATAGGTGACATCCTTCAGGTGGGTATGAGAGAGCTGTGCTGTTGGTGCCAGGCATTCTGATGGATTGTTCTCACCCAGATCAGATGAGAAAACCTACAACAATGATGAAATGTCAAAAGAAAGGAGCACAAGAATCCATGGTCAGCTAGAGACTGGAGAGAGGGCAGCTAGCATCCACTCTTGACAGCATGTACAATTTTTCCAGATGGTCCATGTTTTAACACACACACACACACACACACAAAATAATGATAATGAAAAAAAAAAAAAAAAAAAAAGAAGAAAAATTGAAATGTTGGCAAGTCATACCTCAGACCTAGAACAAAGTGGTAACAAGATTCCAAAATAAAGTAATGCCAGTGTTGCTCTAACCCTCTACTCAGCTTGTTCCCCCTGGGAACAGTTGGGAGGTTTCAGCGACAGCCCAGCCAGCCACAACATACCATGCGACTCTTTTTTTTTCCTGCGTGTCGACAGCCCTGAAGAGGCCCTGTGTGACAACTGAAAAGTCCACAAGTTCTAAATTGAACTAAACCAAATCCATCACATAAAAGGGACAAACAAATCACAAGACAACACGACACATTTTGATCTCTTATGTCCTGCCTTGGCTTCAGGCTGGGCCAGACCAATTGATGTAGGTAGAACACCAAGGCTACATCAAAATGATGTTATGCTCTGCATACTTATGCGGGGATTGTCTTCAGGTGTGACAAGCTCCTAGCATATTATTATCAGTCTCCAAAATCCCCTGAAGTCAGAGTGTGGCTGCCCATGTGGCGGGGTAATCAAAAACGGTCACATACGTAACGTTTTCATCCCCAGCTGATACATTTGTATCATAGTGTTTAAGTACTTCGGCTGTTTGGATGATCCCTGGAGACTTTTAGCCAGGGTACGACAACATCAATGACAACCTCTTAGATCTACTTCAGCCCAGATGACATTCAGGACAATGAAAACGAAGAACGAGCATCACTTTTCTCTAATTCAGCACAAGATGGGCATCATCATGTTTTGTCTTGTAATTTGTTCATGTTTTCTGGCAGACTTGCTTGCTGGTGTTGGGGAAAGATGATCTGATCCAGTTAACATTTTACTTGCAGGATTCTTGGCTAACCTCACTGTTTTCAAATAAACAACACTAGGAAACAACAGCAAGAACAACAACACATGTAAAGTTAAAGATGTTTTTAGGGATGGTTAAGACCAGCCATGTCCTTCAAAGCAGAAAGAGAGACAATTACAAAATTCTTACATCTGGATTGATCACTTCGAGTGCCAGGATGAGGGCTGTGGGCTTCATTAGAGCAGAGGGAACTGTCTTAGAGATGTTTTGAACATTCTTGAGCATGAGCAGTTGAGCAATAAGTAATGCAAAAAAAAAAAATGTCCTCTTCAGATCTGGAATTTTCAATAAAATGTTTTGAAGAAAAATGAAAAGTCTTGTATGCTAGAGAGCTGGTGGATTTCTGGTGCGAAAGACAAATTTTGAGCCAATATGCGGTGTTTGAAAGGTCTTTTGTAAGATTTGGAAGAATATATATTTCCACCGGTGGAACAGAACTGGAATTACATTCAAACTTCTTTTTGGAACTGGAGGTGATCCAGAGGTGAAGAGATGAAAACAGGGAACACGATGAAACTGAACAGCAGATGAAATATGGGAAGAGTAATAAGGAAACACATCTTAGACCCTTTCAAATATATAGAACTGTTAGTGAGGAGATCCTTCACACAGTCCATCACACATGTTACAGATGTATATACAACAATGCCCCAAAAATGTCACAATGACGTACATGTCCTACCAAGTCCACAAATCAGCACTGATGATGAACACATATAATCACATTGCACAGTTTATATCACTGACAGCACAGTCGGGAACAAAGACAGAGGATCTGGGTCCTTGACAGCAGACACCAGTGTAGTCAGGCATCAAGGCGTGAGGTGCCGAAGTCCTTGGCTGGCTGAAGCTTGAATGGAATCCTGGGAACCATGTCTCCGTAGAGTCTGCACAGCAAACAAGAGGTCAGTCAGAGGTGCTCGGGTGGCCTTGTGGATAATGCACATGTCAGAGACAAAACAGAAAGTCCCAGTTCCATGCTTTGGATCTCTCATGGAGATAGACTGGCTTCTTTCCATCAACTAATTTTTTTTCTCTTATGTTGTGGGTATATTTTCTTTTTTCCCCCCCCCCCCCCCCCCCTTTCCCCATGAGTTATCCTGAATGCTGGTGTTTCAGAGGAGACTGTGATCCTGTGTGCAGCCTGCAGGGAAAGAGCTGTCCCTGCTCACAGTGCTAGTGTTTCAAAGGACACAGTGATCCTGTGTGCAGCCTGCAGGGAAAGAGCTGTCCCTGGTCACAGTGCTAGTGTTTCAGAGACAGTGATCCTGTGTGCAGCCTGCAGGGAAAGAGCTGTCCCTGGTCACAGTGCTAGTGTTTCAGGAGACACAGTGATCCTGTGTGCAGCCTGCAGGGGAAGAGCTGTCCCTGGTCACAGTGCTAGTGTTTCACAGGACACAGTGATCCTGTGTGCAGCCTGCAGGGAAAGAGCTGTCCCTGGTCACAGTGTGCTAGTGTTTCAGATGGGGAGACAGTGATCCTGTGTGCAGCCTGCAGGGTCCAGAGCTGTCCCTGCTCACAGTGCTAGTGTCGATTTTCAGGAGACTGGGTGATCCTGTGTGCAGCCTGCAGGGCAAAAGAGCTGTCCGATCTGCTCACAGTGCTAGTGTGTTCAGAGACGGTGATCCTGTGTGCAGCCTGCAGGGAAAGAGCTGTCCCTGGTCACAGTGCTAGTGTTTCAGAGGAGACAGTGATCCTGTGTGCAGCCTGCAGGGAAAGAGCTGTCCCTGCTAACACAGTGCTAGTGTTTCAGGAGACAGTGATCCTGTGTGCAGCCTGCAGGGAAAGAGCTGTCCCTGCTCACAGTGCTATGTGTTTCAGAGGAGACAGTGATCCTGTGTGCAGCCTGCAGGGAAAAGAGCTGTCCCTGCTCACAGTGCTAGTGTTTCAGGAGACAGTGATCCTGTGTGCAGCCTGCAGGGAAAGAGCTGTCCCTGCTCACAGTGCTAGTGTTTCAGGAGACAGTGATCCTGTGTGCAGCCTGCAGGGAAAGAGCTGTCCCTGGTCACAGTGCTAGTGTTTCAGGAGACGGTGATCCTGTGTGCAGCCTGCAGGGAAAGAGCTGTCCCTGGTCACAGTGCTAGTGTTTCAGAGGAGACAGTGATCCTGTGTGCAGCCTGCAGGGAAAGAGCTGTCCCTGCTCACAGTGCTAGTGTTTCAGGAGACAGTGATCCTGTGTGCAGCCTGCAGGGAAAGAGCTGTCCCTGCTCACAGTGCTAGTGTTTCAGGAGACAGTGATCCTGTGTGCAGCCTGCAGGGAAAGAGCTGTCCCTGCTCACAGTGCTAGTGTTTCACAGGACACAGTGATCCTGTGTGCAGCCTGCAGGGAAAGAGCTGTCCCTGCTCACAGTGCTAGTGTTTCAGAGGAGACAGTGATCCTGTGTGCAGCCTGCAGGCAAAGAGCTGTCCCTGCTCACAGTGCTAGTGTTTCAGGGAGACAGTGATCCTGTGTGCAGCCTGCAGGGGAAGAGCTGTCCCTGGTCACAGTGCGTGTTTTCAGGAGACAGTGATCCTGTGTGCAGCCTGCAGGGAAAGAGCCATCCCTGGTCACAGTGCTAGTGTTTCAGAGGAGACAGTGATCCTGTGTGCAGCCTGCAGGGAAAGAGAACTGTCTCTGGTCACAGTGCTAGTGTTTCAGGAGACAGTGATCCTGTGTGCAGCCTGCAGGGGAAGAACTGTCCCTGCTCACAGTGCTAGTGTTTAGGAGACAGTGATCCTGTGTGCAGCCTGCAAGGAAAGAGCTGTCCCTGGTCACAGTCCACAGAAAAAATCCACTGTCATCAGTCCACATGCTGGCAGACACAGTTAAGTAGACGGCACTTTATCATGGCACAG
This sequence comes from Conus betulinus, assembly GCA_016801955.1. Classification (NCBI taxonomy): domain Eukaryota; kingdom Metazoa; phylum Mollusca; class Gastropoda; order Neogastropoda; family Conidae; genus Conus; species Conus betulinus. Next base: position 54,772 of record JADBJO010007040.1, read on the forward strand.
TACACCATTTCCTGCGACAGCAGCACCTGACCACCGACTTACTGCTATTGAATAAATGGTGGACATCGTCACCACAAAGTTTTACTGGGTAAGAGTGACTAGAATATCACCTTAATGATCAAACCATCGGATATTTCCCATTCAATTTACTACACTATAAACATTGTCCCTTTATCATTGCAGCTACACACAATAAACATTGTGTCCCTTTATCACTGCATGCCATAGTCTTTAAAATATTTTATTTTGTTTCTTTCAGGCACTGCCTTTTCCTCATCCATTCTTCTCCTATGTCAATAGAAAAGATTCTCCATTAGCTGACTGGGCTCTGCCTGTATGTTCCTGGCCTGACGGGGATCCACCATCTTCACCCCGTTTTTCCTCATTCCTTTCCCTTTACTCCATCACCATCCACTCTCTCCCATCTCTCCCCTTACCCTTCCCTCCCACCTTCACACTGAAACCCATCTTCCATGATGGCAAGTTGAGCTCCATTCTGGGGCTGGAAGAGGCTCGGCACCACACCGGAATTTTAAACTTTGGGGGGGGGGGGGTACCAAATGCTCTGCTTATCTTGCCAAAAAGTCATGCATTCTGTGTGTGCATTTAAGCCCGTGCATCAGTTATAGAGTATGGTCACCATGGGTTTGGAATACCATTCCTTTCATGAAAATAAAGCAGTAGCTACAAGCAAACATGAACGGAAGAACATGGGAAGAAATGTGGCAAAAAAATTCAGATTTGATGCATAATGGCTGGTCATGATTTCAATCTGTGGATGGCAGAAAAGCATGCATGTACATATTTTCAGTTTTCGTCGTCTACAACCTTACCTCATTCTTGAGGCGTTGTGACCTCCATGGAGCGGACACTGGGGCTGGTGGAGGGAGAACATCATCCAGAGGATGAGGGGGACCAGGCGTCTGTGGTGCCCGAGTCCTCGGACGTGGGTGTGGCATCAGTCACATCACTTCTTCAGAGTTGATGTCTGTGGTGACAGCAGAAGGGACGGGTTGTTGCTGCAGTGAAGACTCTGGTTTCTCATCTGGCACACTGGTGGGTGGGAGGAGTTCTCTCTGGTTGACGACCCTCACCAGGCCACCTGACAGTGGCAGGACAGCACAAGCCTGCTTATGTGGGTCAGGCTGCCAGAACTGGATCTTGTTGTAGCCCGGAATCCAGTTGTGCATGCAGGCATGGTCACCAACCTGGAGATCATAACCAGTTAGGTAAGGCAAAGTAATGCTGCTTATTGCCCAGCCGACCGCAAAGGGCCATTTCAGGGTTGTCACCTCGTTGGTCAACTCACTAGTCATACAACAACAAAAAAAAAAAAAAAAAAAAAAAACATTCACACATCCCTTTAAAATCATTAAAAATCTTTTTTCCGTAAAATCTTAGACCAGATGAAAAATGTTAATCTCTTTCAGAAATTCAAAAATCATATCAGGTGGGACATCTCTGAACAAAGTCTTCATGGACTCTGATGGAGTCTGCTGTAAAGTGCTTTTGTCTCACATTGTGCAAGTCCCAACACTCTAAAAGAATATGTTTCACTGTGAGTGTGAGTGGTACATGACACAGAATGCACCATGGAGCTTTTTCACCTTTTAAAAGATAAGAATGGGTGTAAAAAGAAGCGGTCTGTGTAAACGGCACAAAACTGTTTCATCTTCAAGGCCACCTCGGGAACATCCTTAAAACTCTTTCAGGTTTAGACAGATTCTGTACAATTTGTTATCTGTCAGCAAGTTCCATTCCTACTGCCAGAGGTCTTTGACATAAGCCTGGGCTTTGGGTTTCAGGTCAGTATAAGGGATTGACACTCTGCTCAACTCTTTTCTTTGTGGCACTCTTAGCAAGTTGATCAACCACCTCGTTGCCACAAATGCCCACATGGCTGGGAACCCAAGCAAAAACTATGTTGTATCCATCTTATTTCAGAGAGGTGTACAGTTCAAATACTTCCAGCAGTTGAGGGTACTTGAGTTACGGCTGACAATGGCCCCCAAAACAGAAAGGGAGTCTGATAAAATAAGGAAATCTTGATGTTTCAATTTACAGACCACAGCCCTGAGTGGCCCTTTGCAGTCGGCCGGGCTCTAAGCAACATTATCTTACAGACCATTTTGAGAGCCAGGACCAAGGCTGTCAGCTCATAAGTGTACATGGAGCTATCGGTAAGAATGTGTTAAGAACATCTCCGAGGGGGATCTTCTGCACAAAACACGGCAGAGGCAACTCCCTCCTCAGATTTGGAACGGTTGGTGAAAATTCTTTTGAAGGATAGAAACTTTGAACACAGTTTGGCAAAAAGGGACTTGTATGCCAAGGAACTAGTGGAAACTTTACAGCACAAGGCTAAATCAAACCACATCTCTGGAGTGAAGAAAGCCCATGGAGGGTCATCAGGAAAACTTGGTTAAATCACAAACTACTCCAAGGTCTACATCTGCTTGGTTTCAATGGGGAAAAATATTAATTCTCAAGGGTGGAATAGAAATGGGGTGGTCAAATTTCTTTTGAAACTTGGGGTCAAAAACAGTCCAATGCAGGGTTTTGAGGTTCAGAAGAGAGACTCAGACAGCAGTTCAAGGCAAGTTTCAACTGATGATTTGACAGTGATGGTTCTCCGGCCTCAGCATACAGGCTATACACAGCGGTGGTGCGGAATGCACCCAAACACAATCAAAGTCCTTGATGGTGGATAGGATCTAGACTTTTTAGGTAGGATGGTCTGGCCGAGCCATACACTACACACCCATAGTCCAGCTTGGAGCGGATCAGAGCCCTGTAAAGATGGAGTTGAATTTTCTTGTCAGCGTCCCAATCTGTGTATCCCACAACTCGCAGAATGTTCAGTGCTTTCTGACCTGCAGTTTTTAAGCATTGGATATGACGCTGCAGATAGTGATTTCCAGACAGACTAATGGTCAACTGTTGAGTGGTACTGCCGGAACCCGTGCTGTTCACCGGCTAAAAGGCCATCAGTTTAAAGCTTCCACATCAATTGGGAGTTGACCATCTTTTTCATTAGCTTACAGAGGCAGCTGGTCAGAGCAATTGGACGATAGTTGAAGGTTGGTAAGGTCTTTTCCAGGCTTAGGAATTGGAATGAGGTAAGGTAATCTTGCTTATAAGTTCAGCCGAGCACAAAGGGCCATATCAGGGCTGTCACCATGTTAAAATTAACTCAAAAGTCAACAACAACAACAAAAAACACAATTCATACATCTCTTCAAAATACACTACCTACCTAAAAACGTACCAGAAACTTCGTTAAAAAATCTTTCTTTCATAAAATCTTAGATCAGATGAAAAATGTTAATCTCTTTCAGAATTCAAAGATCACGTCTGGTGGGATATCTCTGAACAAAGTTTTCATGGAATCTGCAGTAAAGTGTTTATGTCTCACATCGTGCAAGTCCCACTACTATAAAAGAATGTTTCACTGTGAGAGGTACATGACATGGAATGTACCACAGAGCTTCTTCACCTTTTAAAAGATAGGCATGGGTATAAAAACGAGTGGCCTGTGTGCAAACAACACAAGACTGTTTCGTCTCTAAGCAAAAAAAGGACAGAAAAAAAAGAGGAAAAATGGAAGTAGTTTTTACCATGTTCCAGAGACTGCCTCTGGAACATGGTAAAAACTCCAGGTTTGGACAAATTTTAAATGGTTTGTTATCCTTCGGCAAGTTCCATTCCTCTTGCCAAAGGTCTTTGACGTAAACCTGTTTTGATTTTGAGATCAGTGTGAGGGATAGACGACCTGCTCAACTTTTCCTTTGTGGCATTCACGGCAATTCGATCAACCACCTCGTTGCCTGGAATGCCCACATGGCTGGGAACCCAAGCAAAAACTATGTTATATCCATCTGATTTCAGAGAGATGTACAGTTTTGAAAATTTTCAGCAGCTGAGGGTGCTTGAGGTTACGCCTAGCAATGGCCTCCAAGGCAGAAAGAGAGTCTGATAAAATGAGGAAATCTTTGTTTCTATTTACAGACCATTTGAAGAGCCAAGAACAAGGCTCTCAACTCAGCAGTGTAGATAGAGCTACTGGTGAGAATGTGTTAAGAACATCTCTGAGGGGTATCTTCTGCACAAAACACAGCAGAGGCAACTCCCTCCTCAGATCTAAATTGGCTGGTGAAAATTCTTTTGAAGGATGGAAACTCTGAACACAGTTTGGCAAAAAGGGACTTGTATGCCAAAGAACTAGTGGAAAACTTTACAGCATGAGGCTAAATCAAACTAGATCTCTGGAGTGAAGAAAGTGCATGGAGGGTCATCAAGAAACTTGGATAAATCACAAACTACTCCAAGTCTACATCTGCTTGGTTCAAACGTAGAAGAATGTGAATCCCTGAGGGTGGAATGGAACTGGGGTGGTCACTGGAACTGGAGGTCAAAAACAGAGTCATATGCAGGTTTTCGAGGTTCAGATGAGAGACTCAGACAGCAGTTCAAGGCAAGTTTCAATCGACAATTTTGAGAGGGATGGTTTTCCGGCCTCAGCATACAGGCTATAGACAGGGGTGGTTCAGAATGTACCAAGACACAATCGAAGCCCTTGATGGAGGATAGGATCTAGACTCTTCATGCAGGATGGTCGGGCCGAGCTGTACACTACACACCAGATTGGAATGATCAGGGCTTTCCGCCAATAGTGTGGAAAGCACCATGTGGTCCAGATAAGGTTATAAACTTTGAGAGGGGTCTGGAGACAGCTTTCTGGGAGATGTTTCAAAACCTGATAATGAATATTGTCCAGGCCAGGGCAGAATCGTTGCAGGTTTGCAGAGCTGATTTCAGTTTATCAACTGAAAAAGGTTGATTGTAGGATTCAGAGTTGTCTTATATGAAATTGTATGAAGATGTTTTGCCCGAGTTGTTTGTTCTTTAAAAAGTATGTGTAGTTCAAACTCTGTCTTCCTTCAATGCACCTCTTAAAACAACCCTTGTTCACCTATCAATAACAGTTCTGTTTTACCCTTCCCTTGCCCATCAATTGATTCTCCAACTGATGTGTGTGTGTGTGTGTGTGTGTGTGTGTGTGTGTGTGTGTGTGTGTGTGTGTGTGTGTGTGCGCGCACACCATGCGCTTGCATGTGTGTGCGAGTTGAGCAAAAATTTACATTTCAAAACAGTAAAAAGTGCGCAGTGTTGTTGACAGGAGAGAGGAAGAAGGAGAGAGGTAGCAGAGTGTGGACATGGGGACTGAGGAAGAGGGGGATTGGGACTGGGTGACAAAATGGGTAGAAATGTGCAGTGGGATGTATGAGGAGGGGGGAGAATTAAGAGAAAGGCACGTACAGTTCCCCCTCCTCCACCACCACCTTACACAGACATACAAATTGTAACTGAATACTTCTCTGGAGCCTGTTCATCTGCAAACCAGAAACATACAACACTGACAGTTCAAGAGACATACATGATATTTAAGACCTATGTCATGTCGTGTACATGTATGTTAAACATGACACCCCTCCACCTTCCAGCCCATAGATCCAAACCACCACCCCACAACTACTGTTACTTCTATCACTTAGCTTTCTGGACTGCCCTGAGTCTTCTTTTGTTGAGTGTCCATCTTCATCAAGCTGAAGATTCTGACACTACAAAAGGAGGTTTCCAGATTTAACAGTTAGTTGAAATGCTGCCTGGATCATCAGCTTACAGTGGGTTGGGATAGGAAAAAGGGGGGGTCTGGGGCCACCCACTATTTTTCAGGCCTCAAGGGGGGAGTGGATGGGGGGGGGGGGGGGGTTGAGGCGAGATATACCTTGCTCTGAAGTGGGTGGGATAAGAGAGAGAGCAGAGAGAGAGGAGGGGAGAGGGAGCAGAGAGGGGGAGGAGGTTAAATCCAGGATTTCAATTCCTCAAGCGAGGCTGATGCCACTGCTTCAGCTGGAAGATTGTTCCATTCTCTCCCAGAGCGTGGAAAGAAACTTCTCTTTCTGTAGTTCCTGTAGTAGGATTCTATGCGGTACTGCAGCTCATGGGAGTTTCTGGTGTTGTACTGGTGGGTGTAACGCAGAGGGTATGCGCAGAGTTGATCTTGATGTTGCCATGGTGGAACTTATGGAAGGTGGCTAACCTGATTAGCTGACATCGCTGTTCTAAAGAAGCCCAGTGCAGCTGACTGTGCATGGCACTTATGCTGGACGCCTGGCAGTAGCGATTAACAACCCAGCGCACCGCCCTTCGTTGGACCTTTTCAAGTGCCATCCTGTCACCTTCTTGATGGGGATCCAACACCTGGCAGGCATACTCCAGGGTCGGATGTACAAGGGCTTTGTAGGCTTTCTCTTTGGTTTTAACTGAGCCTACCTTCAGTGTTGCTTCACAAAGGCGAAGGTCTTAGAAGCTTTGTTGACAACGTTGTTGATGTGGGGTTCCCATTTCAGGTCCCTGGACAGGGTGACCCCGAGGTACTTTTCCTCCTTGATGGGCTAGAGGTTTTGGCCCTGCAGATGGTATGTGGCCTTGTGTCATGTGCCGAAGTGGAGAGTGTGACACTTGTCCGGATGGAAGGACATGAGCCAAGTTTGTTCCCAGTCCGCAAGTTTGTCAAGGTCTCTCTGTAGTTGTGGTTTGGTCGCTGGACTTCCTGATGGTCTTGTGAGTCCACAAGTCAGGACAGTTTGAGACTCACTTACCCTAATAATGTTGTTGATGTACTTTTCAACAAAAATTAGCACATTTCCTGATTTGGTAAAAGCAAGGGGGCCGGTAGGGTAAGGGCATTCGTTTGATTTTCACTAGCCATTTACACAGCGAAGCTCTTCCACGTACTAAAACCACCTTACCTAGCATTAACTACGGCAAACATACCTTCCTCCAAACACAAATTACAAACCTGATTCATCAGCGTGCTCTTCCATAAATTCATTCTCTGTCACCTGGCTTTTTTTTCTTCGTTTTTTTTTTTTTTTTTTTTTTCGATGTGTCAGGGGAAGACGTCAAACCAAAATGTTCACGGCCTGACGCATTTTTCGCGCGTGTAACGTGAGATGCTGTTTATTGGTCAAAGCCCTCCCCATGGTTATTAGCGCAAGTGCAATTACAGCTCAAGAGCTTGTCTCCGGAGTATTTCTTTCTTTCTTTTTATTTATTCTTTTTTCTCTTCCCTTTTTGTTTGTTTGCTTAGTTCGTCGTATTCGTCGTACTTTCGCCAAACAAGTATACAAAACACGGCGATATCATGTGGATACACAGGTCTCCAAAGTTTTTGTTTGGTTGGTTGGATTTACACAGTGGGAAGAGAAGGTGGAAGTGTGTGTGTGTGTGTGTGTGTGTGTGTGTGTGTGTGTGTGTGTGTGTGTGTGTGTGTGTGAGAGAGAGAGAGAGAGAGAGAGAGAGAGAGTGTGTGTTTAAAAGTGTGTAGGGAGAGAACTCTCTCTCTCTCTCTCTCTCTCTCTCTCTCTCTCTCTCTCTCTCCCCTTTGCCCCAGGGCTGGGTGGAAAAGCATTTGTACTGCTTATCTCATTACCCTGGTAAAACAAAAGTCTCTCTCTCTCTCTCTCTCCTCTCTCTCCCCTCTCTCTCTCTCTCTCTCTCTCTCTCTCTCTCTCTCTCTCTCAAAAAAAAGGCTGAATTCTCTCCTTAGACATGCAGCGAAGCCACTCCATCCAGCTGTACCTCCAACAACAGATGAAAAACTAAAAGCGCTGAATATATTTCCTCTGAGTACGTAACTGCAATTCAATAAGGCATCATTTATGTTTACAATCTCAACAGATACTATGGCATGTTATATCAATGCCTTTTTTTTTTATAAGACTGAACTGGCTCGAATAAATTCCCTTCTCCCCTACCCACGCATTGATCAATACGAAACAACCCTAGCTTACTCTGGACCATTTATCTGGAACTCACTTCCACCTTGTCTACAAAATGCGAGTATGTTAATAAAACTTTTCAGAAACATTTACATAAGCGTTTTATGTCTGAATAACTTGATTATTCAAATAAAATCATTAGCATCCATTCGCAAAGTCTTCTGTAAACCATTCTTTGAATCCACTGTACGTCTAGACATATAACCTACTTCGTTAAATCGCTCATTCCCACTCCTACTCTGTCTACCACCCCTTTTCTCCTCCCATTACTACCTACCATTTCTCTCCCCGCCCCCCCCCCCCCCCAACCCCTTCTCTGACCTCTCTCTCTCTCTCTCTGTAGTTTTGTTTATTTGCTTGTATGTTTGTTTGTATGTTTCCTTCTGCCTAACTATTCACCATGTCATTACGTTTATGAATAGTCTGCTTATCATTATAGAATTAGATTACATCGTTGCTATTTTCAATCGTCAGTATGAACGTATGTGTAAAAAAATGTTGTGCATGACAAGGGCAGATTGTAAGCCTAGGCTTTGGCCTGAAATCTTCATCCTTGCATATTAAAGATCAATCAATCAATCAATGTGTGTGTGTGTGTGTGTGTGTTTGAGAGAGAGAGAGAGAGAGAGAGAGAGAGAGAGAGAGAGAGAGAGAGAGAGAGAGAGAGAGAGAGAGAGAGCGCGTGCACGTGTGTGTGGTGTGTGTGTGTGTGTGTGTGTGTGTGTGTGTGTGTGTGTGTGTGTGTGTGTTACAAAATAATCGTTCGATCAAACATGGCCAAAACAGTCCCCTAAAACAGCTCGTGTGCATCGATGTTTATTTCACTTCTGTTATTTAAATCTTAAATAAATGTTAGCGAACCGCCAAGAGAAACGTGGACAAACAAGTCACAAGACAAAACACGACGCGTTTCGACCTCAGGTCTTCTTCAGGCAAGATGCAAACAAATAGGGCAATGAAAATGAACGAGCCATCAAACGGTTCGCTAACATTTATTTAAGATTTGTTTAGATTTCCGCCAGCAGCCGTCTTACTTTGCGCCTGTTCTGTTATTTGGCCGTGATGATAACCAACTGGCGGAAGTCTCTATGGTAAAAGAATTATATTTATCAGAACGAGGCTAATCAATATTAATGTACAATTACTTTCGATCTTTGGATGTCTAATCAGATCCCTCCCCCCAACTTAAGACGCAAGTAAGTTCCCTTAGAATATTACTGTTTGAAATAAGCCTCAATGAAATATCTATCTTTCTTTTAAATTAATGTTCAACATACTATACTAACTTCTTAAAAGTTACCTACCAGGGAGACAGGGAAATGGGAGGAGGGAGACAGGGAAATGAAAGGAGGAGGAGGGAGACAGGGAAAAAGGGAGGAGGGAGACAGGGAAATGGGAGGAGGGAGACAGGGAAATGGGAGGAGGAGGGAGACAGGGATGGGAGGAGGAGGGAGACAGGGAAATGGGGAGGAGGTGGGAGACAGGGAAATGGGAGGGAGGGAGACAGGGAAATGGGAGGAGGGGGGACAGGGAAATGGAGGAGGAGGCAGACAGGGAATGGGAGGAGGAGGGGAGGACAGCGAAATGGGAGGAGGAGGGACAGGGAAATGGGAGGAGAGGGAGACAGGGAAATGGGAGGAGATGGGGAGACAGGGAAATGGGAGGAGGAGGGAGACAGGGAAATGGGAGGAGGGGGAGACAGGGAAAGGGGAGGAAGGCAAGGGAGGGGAGGGAAATGGGAATGGGAGGAGGAGACAGGGCAGACAGGGAAATGGGAGGAGGAGACAGGGAAAAGGGAGGAGAAGGGAGACAGGGAAAATTGGGGGAGGAGGAGGGATACAGGGAAATGGGAGGAAGGAGATGGGAAATGGGAGGAGGGAGACAGGGAAAATGGGGAGGAGGAGGGAGACAGGGAAATGGAGGAGGAGGGAGACAGGGAAATGGGAGGAGGGGAGACAGGGAAATGGGAGGAGGAGGGAGACAGGGAAATGGGAGGAGGAGGGAGACAGGGAAATGGGAGGAGGGAGAAGGGAAATGGGAGGCGGACAGGGAAATGGGAAAGGGAGGAGGAGGGAGACAGGGGAATGGGAGGAGGAGGGAGACAGGGAAATGGGAGGAGGGAGAAGGGAAATGGGAGGAGAGGGAGGACAGGGAAATGGGAGGAGGGAGACAGGGAAATGGGGAGGAGGGAGAAGGGAAATGGGAGGAGGAGGGAGACAGGGAAATGGGGAGGAGGAGGGAGACAGGGAAATGGGAGGAGGGAGACAGGGAAATGGGAGGAGGGAGACAGGGAAATGGGAGGAGGGGAGGGAGACAGGGAAATGGGAGGAGGAGGGAGACAGGGAAATGGGAGGAGGGAGGGAGACAGGGAATGGGATGGGAGGACGGAATGGGAGGAGGGGAGACAGGGAAATGGGGGAGGAGGGAGACAGGGAAATGGGAGGAGGAGGGAGACAGGGAAATGGGAGGATGAGGGAGACAGGGAAATGGGAGGAGGAGGGAGGACAGGGAAATGGGGGAGGAGGGAGACAGGGAAATGGGAGGAGGAGGGAGACAGGGAAATGGGGAGGAGGGAGACAGGGAAATGGGAGGAGGAGGGAGACAGGGAAAAATGGGAGGAGGGAGACAGGGAAATGGGAGGAGGAGGGAGACAGGGAATAGAGGAGGAGGGAGACAGGGAAATGGGAAGGGGGGTCAAGGGAGGAGGGAGAGACAGGGAAATAGGAGGGGAGGAGACAGGGAAACAGGAGGGACAGGGAAATGGGAGGAGGAGGGAGACAGGAAAATGGGAGGAGGGGACAGGGGAAGACAGGGAAAGGGGAGGAGGAGGAGACAGGGAAATGGGAGGAGGAGGGAGACAGGGAAATGGGAGGGAGGGAGACAGGGAAATGGGAGGAGGAGGGTGAGACAGGGAAATGGGAGGAGGGAGACAGGGAAATGGGAGGAGGAAGGAGACAGACAGGGAAATGGGAGGAGGAGGGAGACAGGGAAATGGGAGGAGGAGGGAGGGAGGGACAGGGAAATGGGGAGGAGGAGGAGACAGGGAAATGGGAGGAGGGAGACAGGGAAATGGGAGAGGGAGACAGGGGATGGGAGGAGGAGGGAGACAGGGAAAAGGGAGGAGGAGGGAGACAGGAAATGGGAGGAGGGAGACAGGGAAATGGGGAGGAGGGGACAGGGAAATGGGAGGAGGGAGCGACAGGGAAATGGGAGGGAGGGAGACAGGGAAATGGGAGGAGGAGGGATGGGGAGGAGGGAGGACAGGGAAATGGGAGGAGGAGGAGGAGACAGGGAAATGGGAGGAGGAGGACAGGGGAAATGTGGAGGAGGAGGGAGACAGGGAAATGGGGGGAGGAGGGAGAAGGGAAATGGGAGGAGGAGGGAGACAGGGAATGGGAGGAGGAGGACAGGGAAATGGGAGGAGGAGGGAGGAGGGAGACAGGGAAATGGGAGGAGGAGGGAGACAGGGAAATGGGAGGAGGGAGACAGGGAAATGGGAGGAGGAGGAGGACAGGGACAGGGAGGAGACAGGGGACAGAGGGAAAGGAGGAGGGAGACAGGGAAATGGGAGAGGAGGGAGACAGGGAAATGGGAGGAGGGAGACAGGGAGGAAATGGGAGGAGGGAGGGAGACAGGGAAATGGGAGGAGGAGGGAGACAGGGAAATGGGAGGAGGGAGGGAGACAGGGAAATGGGAGGAGGGAGACAGGGAAATGGGAGGAGGAGGGAGACAGGGAAATGGGAGGAGGAGGGAGACAGGGAAATGGGAGGAGGGAGAGAGGGAAATGGGCGGAGGAGGGAGAAGAGGGAAATGGGAGGAGGAGGAGACAGGGAAATGGAGGAGGGGAGACAGGGAAATGGGAGGAGGGAGACAGGGAAATGGGAGGAGGAGGGAGACAGGGAAAATGGAGGAGGAGGGGAGACAGGGAAATGGGAGGAGGGAGACAGGGAAATGGGAGGAGGAGGGAGAACAGGGAAATGGGAGGATGAGGGAGACAGGGGAATGGGAGGAGGGAGACAGGGGAAAGGGAAGGGAGACAGGGAGGGGAGGAGGGGAAGAGGGGAGGAGGAGGAGGGAGACAGGGAAATGGGAGGAGGAGGGACAGGGAAATGGGAGGAGGAGGAGGGAGACAGGGAAATGGGAGAGGAGGAGGGAGACAGGGAAATGGGAGGAGGAGGGAGACAGGGAAATGGGAGGGGAGACAGGGAAATGGGAGGAAGGAGACAGGGAAATGGGAGGAGGAGGGAGACAGGGAAATGGGAGGAGGAGGGAGACAGGGAAATGGGGGAGGAGGAGGGAGACAGGGAAATGGGAGGAGGAGGAGAGACAGGGAAATGGGAGGAGGGAGACAGGGAAATGGGGAGGAGGAGGGGAGACAGGGAAATGGGGAGGAGGAGGGAGATAGGGAAATGGGAGGAGGGAGACAGGGAAATGGGAAATGGGAGGAGGGAGACAGGGAAATGGGAGGAGGAGGGAGACAGGGAAATGGGAGGAGGGAGGAGACAGGGAAATGGGAGGAGGGAGACAGGGAAATGGGGAGGAGGAGGGAGAACAGGGAAATGGAGGAGGGAGGACAGGGGAATGGGAGGAGGGAGACAGGGAAATGGGAGGGGGGCGGGAGACAGGGAAATGGGGGGGGGGTACCGGGGAGCACGGGGCATACAAATCAACAGTTTTTTATTTGATGTTCTTCATTTGGTGTGTGGTGACTCAACGTGTGTGTGCGTATGTGTGTGGTGTGTGTGCACGTGTGTGTATGTGGTTGTGTGTGTGTTGTGGTGTGTGTGTGTGTGTGTGTGTGTGTGTGTGTGCGCGTGTGTGTGTTTGCGTGCGTGCGTGTGTGTGGTGTGTGTGTGTGTGTGTGTGTGTGTGTGTGTGTGTGTGTGTGCGCGCGCGGCGCGCGCCCGCGCGCGCGCGCACGTGTGTTCTAGTGCGTGTCCGTGAGCGTGTGTGTGCGTGTATGTGGTTGTGTGTGTTACGTGTGCGTATGCATGTGCGTGCGTATGTGAGTGCGGGGTGCCTGATGGTGTGTGTGTGTGCGCGCGTGTGTGTCTGTGTGTGTGTGCGTGCGCGCGCGTGTGTGTGTGTGTGTGCGTGTGTGTGTGCGTGCGTGCGTGCGCGGTGCGTGCGTGCATGCGTGCGTGTGCGCACGTGAGTGAGTAAAAATGTGTGTGTGTGTGTGTGTGTGTGTGTGTGTGTGTGTGTGTGTGTGTGTGTGTGCGTGCGTGCGCCTGTGTGGTGTGTGCATGTGCCTGCGTGTGTGGTTGCGCGTGTTTGTGTGTGCGCGCGCTCGCGTGTGTGTGTGTGTGTGTGTGGTGTGAGAGAGAGAGGGGGGGGGGGAGCAGAGGACTTAGTGCATGAGCACCCCTCTCCGTCTTTTAAAATAAAAAAATAAATAAATAAATAAATAAATAAATAAGCATGGCTTTCTGCTGGCATCAGACTCGCATTGAACGATCGCCAAAGTGAACACACAGAGATCAGCGCCGTTTACCAAAGTACGGGCCGTCCATGTACACTTTTAACGTCCCAAGAACAGCTCGCGTCCTCACAAACGGACCCGCCCTTCTGAACAAAACAGGAAGTTTTTACTGCCGGAGAGGGGCACAGAATGAAATCTGTCCATGGCGAACAGACCACCTCTGAACACTACTGAATTGACTCGGCAGCAGTGCAGTGTCTCCTCCGGTGGGTTGCCTCTTGACGGCTTGACATTGACTGCTCCTTGTGGATTGCGTCGGGGCCGGGGCTACGGCTGTGGACGGAATGTCGGCATGAGCAGCAGTTGATGCAGTGCCACTGAGGTGGCGCAGAAGATAGAACCAAAAAAAAAAAAAAAAAAAAAAAGAAAAAAAAAGATAAATAAAAAGATAAAATCCGGAAGCATGTTAGTACCCCCCATTTCATACCAGCACTTCTTTCTGTCCTTTATAAAGGAAAATCTTTCCTTGCCGGTTTTTGTCACGTGGCAACAGCAAAGAAAAGGCCGTCTGTGCGCAACGAGACAACGCCGACACTGACTGGACAAAAAGCCATCGTTTCTTCCCACATACATTGGTTCTCTACACACGGCAGTGATGCCAAGGACGCAGAGGGAGAGGGTAGGGCACTGAGGGGAGGGGATGGGCAATATGGGTCGGAGGGGAGGCGGTGGGGATAGGGGTCAGAGGCAGTGAAAAACATCTGTATGTCACACTGAAGACCTTTCCGCCACTCCCAGCGCGCGTCTCTTAAAAGTCACTTGGTTTTGGTGAGTGAACCTTGGGCTTACGAGGAGATGAAGTCCTGTATCCCCTCTCCGGCGACTTGTGCACGAGGTCCTGGGTTTGTCACGAGTTTTTCTTTTCTTTTTCCTCTTGCTGAGAGTGTGTCTTTTTCTTCTGTGTGTGTGTGTGTGTGTGTGTGTGTGCCAGAAACTACACAATTTACAAAGCATAGGCCAACATAATGCCAAAGTGACACGGTCGTAGAATTAAAGTATACACACGGGGTACCCATGTTTCAGAAACATCTCAGGGAAATTATAACAAGAGAGAGTGAGAGACAGAGAGAAAGAGAGGGGGTACAGTAGGAAAGGAAGGAAAGAAAGGTGGGCAGGCAGGGGGGGGGGGGGGGGTCTTTGGCCATAACCCATTTTCTTGCTGAAGGCCTAGCGAATTTCCAGTTGAAAATGGTTGTTGCTTGTCTAGTTTTTCTTTCTCATCTGTCAGACAACCGTACTTTTGATTTATTCAGAGTTCACCTTTTTTTCTTTAAACTAAAAATCAGCAGCAAGGGGAAAGAAGAAGAAAAGAAAAAAGGAAAGTGAGGGGTGTGGGGGTGCGGTAACCAGGTGGGTGGTTCACATGGACATATAGGGGGGGGGGGGGGGGGGGGAGGGAGAGGAAAGAGACAAATGAGGGGGGGGGGGGGGGAGGGGGGAATTGAAAGTTGAACGTGTAAATTGTGGGCGTGAAACGCCTAACGTTGCGAGATAATCACGGAACTCCCCTCTGGAAATGCAAAAGAAAAAAAAAAAAAGCATAAATCTGTGGCAATCCTGCTGGCAATCCTGCCCCCCCCCCCCCCCCCCCAAAAAAAAAAAAAAAAAGGTTTTGTTGCCGTTATTAAACTGAAAGCCAGCGACAATCCTGTACTCCCCCCCCCCCCCCCCCCTGCCCCCCG
>JADBJO010007040.1:72282-99782 GCA_016801955.1 Conus betulinus
CACTCTCTCTCCCTCCACCGCTCTCATCTTCTCGTATAGAAAGAAGCTTGCTTTGCGTGCACCACATAGCTTTGTTCTGCTACATTTGTTGTGGGTGACGATCAGTTTACCAGCAATCAGTGTTCTCCCTCTCTCTCTCTCTCTCGGTTTTTCCACCTCTCTCTCACCTGCTACACCCTCTCTCTCTCCCTCCCCCCTGCTGTTGCGCCTCTCTCTCCCACCCCTCTCTCTCACCTGCTCTCACTCTCTCTCTGCTGATCCCTCCTATCTCCCCCTCCCTCCCTCTCTCTCTGCTGATGCACCTCTCTCTGCTGATGCACCCTCTTTCTCTCCCCCCCCCCCCCCCTTCTGTATGTCTGTCTCTCTCTCTCTCTGCTGTTGCACCTCCCCCCTTCTCTCTCTCTCTCTCTCTCTCTCCGATCAGCCGGACAGTTGTGAATACGTAAAGGTAGATAACCACGACAACCACGTTTATGATACTCCATAACAATTGCAGATTTCTAACTGGTATCATTTGGATTTTCCTGATCAAAAAAAAAAAAAGATAGCGACCACATGTTGCTTGCAAATGAAGGTCCTGCGGATGGTGGTTTCCAGACGGAGTAAATGGTCAATAGTCGAGTGGTACTTCCGGAATCCGCACTGTTCATTGGCCCAAAAAAGCCATCGGTTTCCAGCTTCCACATCAGACGGGAGTTGACCATCTTTTCCAGTAGCTTACAGAGGCAGCTGGTCAGAGCTACTGGACGGTAGTTTGAAGGGTTGGTAAGGTCTTTTCCAGGCTTGGGAATCGGAATGATCACAGCTTTCTTTTCGCCAGGAGGGTGGAAAGCACCCTATGGTCCAGATACGGTTGTAAACTTTTTAAAAGAGTCTCAAGACTCTTGTCTATAATGAATATCATCCAGGCCAGGAGCAGAATCATTGCGGGTTTGCAGAGCTGATTTTAGTTCATCAATTGACAAAGGTAGATTGTACACTTCAGAGTTGTCTGAAATGAAGTTGTATGGAGACTTTTCTCTGAGTTCTTTGTTTTATCTGTTTGAAATAAAACAGCGGATTTACCTGACGATGATGAGTTCTGCTGAATGGTGGAGGCCAGCAGATTGGAAACAGCTTGTTTGTTGATTATCAGAACATCGGCAATTTTCAGGTGATGAATTGTTGAGTTGCTTTGTGGTTTGACAAAGAGTGTATACACACAAGACAAGAACCAAACGTGCACTGAACTTAAACAGACGAACCAGGCGCACTAAACACAGGGTGTCTTTTGTGAGGAAGAGGAAAGAATACAAACTGCTCCTTAAAAAGAAAAGGTCTGGTTCTGAACGCAACAAAGCGAAAACAGTTAGCTTTTTATGGTAAAGACGGTCGATCGTTCTGGATAGATGTCTGGTAGAAAGAATGTCAGTGTATGCCATATTATAAACAAAAATCAATGGGCTGATCATTTTCAGAATCTGTTTAATGCTGGAAAAAAAAAAAAGAAAGAAAAATGATAACACTTTTCATTTGTCAGAAAAATCTTATCTCAAATGGTGACGATTTGAATAGACCAATGAATGAAATTGAGATTATGAAAGCTGTTTGTAAACTGAAAAAAAAAAAAAGGCAAGCTGCTGGCACCGACAGAATTAGACCTGAAATGTTGAAAATGTCTGGTGACTTTTCAGTTCCTTTCTTGACAAAATTGTTTAACGCCGTGTTTGATACCGGAATATACCCAGAGGAATGGTCAAAAGCAATCATTGTTCCTATTTTCAAAAAAGGTGTCCAGACGTAAACAGAAAATTACAGAGGAATCTCTTTCTTGAGTCTAATCAGTAAATGCTATACAGCTGTCCTCAATAAACGATTGATTCACTGGGTTGAAACTTACAACGTACTGACAGAAACACAAGCTAGATTTAGGAAAGGTACGTTATTCAACTTTTGACCATATCGTTACATTGAATCTGTTGTCGAGAAATGTTTTTTCCAACAGAGGTGGGAAGTTTTCTGCCTGTTTCGTGGACGTAAGTAAGGCGTTTGATTCTGTCCATCATGCACCTTTGTTCAATATATTATCCAAGATCAACATACCCAATATTAATCATCTCCAAGTTTTTTTGCTGCTGTCGTGTTTTGATAAACAAAGCTCAGCTTTGGGGATCTTTGGGGGACTGTTTGAGTTTGACTCAAGTCCATGCAGGTGACCCCAACAGGGCTCTTTGGGGGGGGGGGGGGGGGGGGGGGGGGGGGGGGCTTTTACTATATAGGGAAAAGTGTGTAACATGACAGCTGATGAACTGATGTCCTAAGGGTACATGACGACAGTAGGCCATCTGGAGCACACAGACTGCAGAATGGACAGCAAGCATTAGTCCAAACAGTGTTGACATTTTCTCTACCTTTCAGAATATTAATAATATTATATAATATAATAAAAAAAAAACTACATTCTGCCGGACGAAAGGGACAAACAAATTAGGGACGAAATACGTGTTTCAATCTCTTTTGGTCTTCTTCAGGCAAGTTCAGCAACATTCAGGACAATGAACACAAAGAACAAGCCACATCAGTTTTCTTTCCCCCCAAAACTGGGCGCAAGATGATCCGAGTCAAGAGGGACAATAACTGGTCTAAAAAGCAACACTGGCAAAAAATCAAGAAGCCATGGAAATGATAAGAGCAACGCAAGGATACGGCTGGCATCTACATTTTGAACAATAACCCCGACACCTATCATGAAAAAGACAATACAATGATACTGTGTCTAGAACAAAAAAAAAACAGTGGTAAACATGGAAGACATAATGGAAGACAGGATTCAAGTGACAAAAATCACTGTATTCATGTTTCACCTTTTTTTTTTTGTTTCAGTAACAAGTCAACCCATATTTTTGTCTACATATACTATCATCTGAAGATAACAAACGCTCTACAGATGCAAGTAAACAATTTTACAGCCAAACATATCTGGTTGAGCTGACTACTGAAAACCACAGAGCTAAAAGGACCGTCACCAAAACCAGAACAAGCATAAGAAAATATTGCTAATGTTACAATGAAACAACAAGTCTCATCAACAATTGCATAAAATATAAACATCAAAATCAATGTTGCCATTTTCATCAACGCTCATTTATACACAACAAACACGCATGAAGGGTAAATAGAGATTTACAGCAGTCAACCATGAATACACTGTGGTGAAAATCGTCACAGAAGGAATGATCATCTCAAAAATGAAACCCTTCACCCCAACATGAATGGAAACAAAACAAAAAAAAAAAGAAAGAAAGAAAAAAGGTCTCTTGACAGTAAGAACATGAACAGAAGTTAATTACTCTGGCAAGCATACACTGTGGACCCCACACTGTGGACCCCTTCTAGCAAGCTTTTTCCCCCAGTTCCTCACTGTGATGGGGGGGGGGGGGGGGGGGGAATACGAACAATGGATCGACAACACTTGTATATACAAAATTCAGTCCCATAGACAAATAGGTAAATGCTGCACCAACTATCAAACCAACCATGATGATGGTTCTATTTTCTGAAATGGGCAGCCAAACACTCAAACATATCTTTGCGTGTCAGTGCGTGTGTGTGTATGTGAAAGAGAGAGGGGGAGAGAGAGAGGGGGGGGGGGGGGGGGGGGGAGAACGGTGTAAAAGAAAAGTTAAAGAACCCAGTCTCTGATTAAAACTTCTTTCCAATTGCAGAGCTGCCAACCTCTGGATAAGACTAGAGTGGAATACTTTTGAAAATTGAGAGGAATTTCTGACAGCTGAGAGGAATATGTACACAATCCCACCTAAAACAAAAACAATGACATTCCAGACACTCTTCATTCTTTGTTTTTGTCGGGTTCTTTCATGAAATCACTCTCTCAGCCAATACGCTGTGCTCTTATACATATCTGAAGCACATTGTCTCTAACCTTTGTCTAACGACTTGGCCCATTTTTGCATGTGCAGTGCTCTCTGTGGTGTCTGGGCCCAAGTATGGACGAAAATCTCCTAAGTTCTTCACGACACGGCTGAACATTTTCATGTGGCTGAATTGCTGACTGGGATCAGCAGCACTCCCATCATGACAGCAGAAAGCAACCTGAATCTGCACTTCTCTTCTAATTTCTTTTTCTTCTTTCCTCCTGTCTGAGGGTTAATCGGTCCAGTAAACTCGTTTCGATATGATAGCGGCGGAACCAGAAGTATGTTTCCAAACAGCTCTTTGGCTATACAAATGGCAGATGTCAAACTCTGCGAGAACCTGCCCCCCCCCCCCCCCCCCCCCCCCTCCCGCAAGCACAATTTCTTTATGTCAAGCAGAACAGCGGAATTAATTCCGCCAGAAGTGAGACCGTTGGCAGCTCTGCAATTTTTATCACCTGGACATGCAATGCAAACAAGATAAATGTTTCCAAACGTTTGAGGAGGAAAAATGACATTGCTTCTACAGATGAATCATTTTTTCTTTTTTCTTTCTTTGAATGGATCGCAAAACAAAAATGTCTGACGCTTGGTTTAGACTCTGCAAATGTCACACCTGTACACCAAGGACTCCCTTTGCATTTCCTTTTCCTTTAAGCTAGAATAGAAGTTTGAAAATAAACAGGCCATGTCTGTGTCTTTTGACCATCTGTGGCCTGCACGGTGGGTTAGGTGCAGGTCAGGCCCACGCTAAATAACAGCATGCATGACGGTCCTCCCTCTTGTCGCTTTCTCTTTTGTTCTTCCCCCTCTGGCCACTTGGCTCCCTTGATGGGGCTGTTGTGATAAGAGGCTTCCTACACTTCTGTCAGGACACTTCAACTTACTCGAGTGTGCGTGTGTGTGTGTGAGTGAGAGAGAGAAAGAGAGAGAGAGACTCGTGTGTGTGTGTGTGTGTGTGTGTGTGTGTGAGTGAGAGAGAGAGAGAGAGAGAGAGAAAGAGAGAGAGAGAGAGAGTGTGTGTGTGTGTGTGTGTGTGAGTGTGAGTGTGTGTGTGTGTGTACGTAGTAACTGTAAAGCTGCCCATTGCTAGTAATAATTTTTCAAGTCTTTTTTTTTTTTTTTTTTTTTTTTTTTTTAAGAAGAGACCAGCAGATCTTCCCATAACTGAGCACCACTGTCTTGAGTTAAAAAAAAAAAAAAAAAAAAAAAAAAAAAAACCGGCCTCTAACCTCAGACTGCCAGCTCACAACAATGTAAACATTCTGTTCCCGGAACAGTTCCTGACCACGGCGCTTCCAGGGCCACTGGTCACATGACTCATTTAGTTCAATACACAAAGAATTCACGGCAACAGTCACACCTCTACAAGCAAAGGTGACAAAAGTCCTCTACACCATTCCATATCCGGATGTAAACAAATATCACACGTCCAGTGGTTCACAAAACCACTGCTTGTGGTAGTTTACCACAAGCAATCCCCACATGATACCAAAGGCGCGCATGACTAGAAACAAATATGCAACAGGTCTTTGAAAAGTGACATTTTTTTCAGTTGCAAACTGCATACACACAGAGAGAGAAATGATCAGAGAAATGGAATCATTTGCTACATTTTTGTAGATAGGAGGAACATGATACACGATTTGACAAAAAAAAAAAAAAAAAAAAAAAAAAACTTAAATCATGAAACTTGGCTTTACGATGTATCATTCATGCTAAAGACTGTGAATGTAAACGACAAGAGTCTTGTAACCAAGCTGCAGCCTGAAAATGTAACAAAACCATACGATCTACAGACTCTAACCGTAACACAAACACGTAACCATGTTACAGGCCACAGTAAATATAAAACCATGAAACCAAGCTACGGACTGTAAATATAACCATGAAACCAAGCTCCGGACTGTAAATATAACCATGACACCACGCTACGGACTGTAAATATAACCATGAAACCACGCTACAGACTGTAAATATAACCAAGAAACCAAGCTGCAGGCGGTAAAAAAAATAACCCTACAACCAGCTACAGGCTGTAAATGGAAACATGTAGCCAAGCTACAGATATAAAAGACAAAACCAACCCAAAAAAGTCACACCAGGCTAGTGGATGTAAACATGACGGACACTGTCAACAGTACAGAATTTGCTGCAATTCACCTCCTTCCACCTGTCCCGACAGATCCTTCCGCAATAACAAATGGTCCCAAGACAACAACCAAAAAAAAAAAAAAAAAAAAAAAAAAAAAAAACACGTTCTGCCACAAACTGCTAACAGTGTGGATGAGATTTCAAAGAAAATCAAGACAACAACCAAGAGAAAAAATCAACCTCTGAATGCTGGACAGACAGACAGACAGACACGTGCATGAGCTGTAGTCACAACAGAGTCAAGTCCTAACATACTGCAGTTTCCCGGAACTTGACAGATGCCATACACTGATGATGCAGCGAGCGCCCATTTTCCCATGCCATTTTTTCTTCACATTTGTACAATGACCGAGTCACCATCGGCAAGAGTCCTCTGTTGCTCTCTCTCTCTCTCTTGCCTCTGGAATTTGAAAAAAAAATCACCACTGGCAAGTGAAGGCTTCTTCAAGATGGCTAAGCTGCTTCTACAGAATGGTTCACATCAGGAGCTGGGGTGGGAAAGGGGATGGAAATATCGGCATCGAATCAGCAGCAGGAACCAACATAGCTGCCAGCACCCCTTCTCAGTGGGGGTTACACACGGATCATTCTGGGCCCCATTCAAACCATTCAGATCTGGACAATCCAAATTTTGATCAAAACAACCTCGAGTCACGCCAATTTGTGAAAAGACATTTTTTTTTTTTTTTTTGTTATCACAGCGAACAGACCCACATCTGACACTGAGCAGACCAACACGGTGAATGAACTGTGCTACCTGGGTGGTTAAACTATGGGCGCTACACTCTGGACTTGTCCATGTGATGGACCTACGGCCAAATTACAGACATTAGACGTACAAAAAAAAGCCTGAACATTTCTGGAGAGGCTAGGTGCGGGCATTAACATCCCCCACCCCCACCCCCATCTCCAGGTGGGCTCCAGGGGCAATGGCCTCAAGTGGGGCTCAACTCACGGGATAAGAGTGTGAAGATCCCAGACCTAGAAGGTGAAGCTTTTGTTTTTTCAGACTTACAAACTATTGCGAGTTTGACAGCGTGTTGCAGCCATCCTGCATTCACACAATTCTTGATGCCTGCAGTCTTCTCAATGTTTCTTACCCAGTTCTGCTTTTCTCAGACTTACTGTCCCTGTCTTGACCTATTTCAAATTACTGTAGCTGTCCTGACCTAATTCAAACTACTGTCATGTCCTGACCTAATTCAAACTACTGTCACTGTCTTGACCTAATTCAAACTACTGTCACTGTCCTGACCTAATTCAAACTACTGTCACTGTCCTTGACCTAATTCAAACTACTGTCATGACTGTCAACTTGACCTAATTTAAACTACTGTCACTGTCCTGACCTAATCAAACTACTGTCACTGTCTTGACCTAATTCAAACTACTGTCACTGTCTTGACCTAATTCAAACTACTGTCACTGTCTTGACCTGTCTACTGTCACTGTCTTGTCCTAATTCAAACTACTGTCACTGTCTTTTCCTAATTCAAACTACTGTCGCTGTCATGATCTATCTACTGTCACTGTCCTGACCTTATTCAATTTGTGATCATTTTCTTCCCCAAAGTTGGGAGTATGGCTGCCTTAATGGCGGTATAAAAAAAAAAACACACAAAACTCCCTCCCTTTGTTGGGTAGATGGGATTAATCCTTGCCTTTCTATACAAGGAGTGTCCACAGGAGCAGAAGAAAAAGAAGAAGTGATAATCATCCTTCAGACCAAATTTAGATCACAAACTCAGATCATTGGCATAATTCAGACCATGATCAGGATCCTTCTGACCAATGCAGATCAGTATCATTTCTCTGACCCCATTCAGTCTGGTCATATCCTTCTGACCTAATTCTGAACATTAATGTCTGACTAATTCAGATTTTGATCAGGATCCTTTGTACCTAATTCAGACTGCTGTCACTGTCATGACCTGGCTCAAATGGTGGTAATTATCCTCACAACCAGATCGTTCAGGCTGCTGTCGCTGTCCTGACCTAATTCAGGCTGTGAGAATTATCCTTCTGGACTTACTCAGAGTACTGTCGCTGTCCTGACCTAATTCAGACTGTGAGAATTATCCTTCTGGACTTACTCAGAGAGTACTGTCGCTGTCCTGACCTAATTCAGACTGTGAGAATTATCCTTCTGACTTACTCAGAGTACTGTCGCTGTCCTGACCTAATTCAGGCTGCTAGAAATATCCTTCTGGACTTACTCAAGAGTAGTGTCGCTGTCCTGACCTAATTCAGGCTGCTAGAATTATCCTTCTGGACTTACTCAAGAGTAATGTCGCTGTCCTGACCAAATTCAGACCGTGAGAATTATCCTTCTGGACTAACTTGGACAACTGTCGCTGTCCTGACTTCATTCAGATTGTTACTGTATTATCCTCCATCTCACCTTATAACTGTCACTCCTCTGACCTCATTGAGACTGTGACCAGTGTTCTTCTGTCACAACTCAATCAACTGCACAGCCGTCAAGGCCTCAAACTCATGCAAGTGTAGCATGATGACACTTGAAGTGTAGCATTCCAAACTTAAGTGTAGCACTCAAATGTAGTGCAACAGATAAGACTTCTTGAAGTTTCAGTCGCACTTCCCTTTGCACACATCACGATGGTGGACTAAGATGACAAGAAATCTCGCCAAGTTATGGTGTGGTTTTGACTTTTGATTTGCACAACATCAAAATGGCTGACAACAAAACCAACGGACAGAGTGGCAAAACTGGGATCATCTTTGCCATTTTTCTTCTGCCTTTTCTTCCTCTTCTTAATGAACTTGGCTTTTTTTTTTTTTTTTTTTTGTGTTTTTGACAAAGCGTGTCAAAAGTCTCCAGATCTATATAATCTCAGTTCCGTTTAAGTCACCATTAGGTCCAAGGAGCATGGGTTTTTTTTTGTGTGTGTTTTTTTTGTGTGTGTGTGTGTGTGTGTGTGTGTGTATGTGTATGTGTGTGTGTGTGTGTGTGTGTGTGTGCAGCATTTTGTTAGAACAAGTGACAGCATACAACTGTCAATGGATCGTTGCACGCTACACCAAAAGCGTAGCACATAGCAGCTCACCATGATGTCACTGTCCTCACCACATTCAGATTGTGGTCACCATCTTTCTGACCTCATTCACAACACGGCCACTAACCAGGTCTAACCCAAATGACCGTCACAGTCCAGATCACATCAGATTTAATCAGCGTGCTCTGACCGTAGATCATCTCACCAAAGAAGGGAATCGGATGAAAATGAGAATGAGAGCAAGGCAAGGATGCACGTGGGGGCTGCTGATGGTGATCTTCAGAAGAAACTGGAATATTTATAGCTTTTACAAAATAATCTGGAAGAACTGTATACACATCCTCTTAAGAAAATATACTCCTTTTTTTTTGTGTGGAAAAGTACAGCAACGAGCATTTCTAGGGTAAACAGGTCTGCACCACTGTTTTCACGATAAATAAAAAAAATACATCCGAAGGTGCAGGTGGGACCCAGACAAATACTGTCCTCAACTGCCGAACAAACCACCTGGGAGCAATCCTGCACCAGCCTTGGAAGCCCTGTCATGCGTTCACACAGAGTGCAGACATGCACAGGGCATTCCATTAAGGTACCAAGGGACATAATTGCTCCCTGGCAGATGCCACTGTCTGATGGCCACCGGATGCGACTCAACAGAACCTCCACGGAAGCACTCCCATGGGTGTATCAGCCCATATTTCATGACTGCAAAACCCACCGGTGAAAAACACCACTGTAAAGCAACTGCCGCATGCATCCCGAAGCCAGCCACACGCACTGCTGTTGATCTGAAAGATGACGACAGTACAACTCCAGACATGGCCAAGTTTTCGCCACGAGGTCTAACACACACTCTGAAGAGAATCCCGGGTCACGGTCTTTCCCCTGGTCAACAGGACTTTCCCTGCGGTCAGCGAGTCTTGCCTCACCGTCACTGGACCTTTCCCCAGAGTCGGCCAAAAGGCAGACACAAAAAAAAAATACACCCGAAAAAAACAAGCGAGGGAAGCCCTTTCAGAAGACATGGATCAAACCTATTCTTGGTGAAAAGTCACCACAGATTGGACAGGAAAAACTAATTCTGTACAGTCAGAATGAAAGAACGAAGAAGGGAAACATGGTGACCGATTCAGCACAAAACTGAGAGACAAATCATCAAATGAGTGATAAATGGTCATGTGACATGTCAAGAAGGTTTGAACATGGCATTTCAGTTTCACGTCTAATTTGCATGACACCAAAATATATAATCAAACACAGGCCAATTTCAATTGCACTGAAACTGATAAAGGTGGGTAGGTACCGAAATTAAAAAAAAAAAAAACACACATAAAAACCAGCATAGAACAAACATTTGTTCCTGTTGACATAATCAGGACATTTGCATAATCAAAAGTCAACAAAAAGTAGCACAGAAGAAAAGCAGAAATATGTTGTTCCAATTTCCCTTTAGAGCTTAAGAGGATAAAAAAGATAAAAAGCTCCATAAAGATTAATAACAGAAAATGTTTCACACGAAACAAAATCAACTTCAGGTAAAAAAAAAAAAAAAAAAAAAAAATCTTCCAGCACTCGAAGCCTCTTCCTCAGTGCCGTTTATAACATTGTGATTTCTTCAGGCAGCTTTCACAATGGGCTGACACCATGAAACTGAACGATTTCTAAGGCATCTCTAAAACTTCCACACCGTTTCAAACCACTTCCCACTTTTCTCTTCTGGCTAGCAATTTTTATGACAGCAAGTTTCAGGCTGTGCGCTGGCAGCTCTGACAGACCAGTTTCAGTCAGTGGCCAATGCTGATTAAAACAGCCGCTTAGGGCCAGCTTGTCTCGGCCATCGAATCATCCCAGAGCTCTATGCAAAGTAACTTCTTTTTGTATCACATAACATCGTAAAATCAACCCACAATGTTTTCCATGTCAAGAGGAAACACCCCAGCCATGTCTTTTTTTAATGAATAAATTTCTCCCATTCGATGTCATTCTTTCACATGTAAATGAGTGCATTTCATTCATTGGATGCAAATCTTAATGCAATCTGTCCCGCAGTGCTGTGAAGAAGATGAATATTATAATGCTGCCAATGATTCTTCTCTTGCCTGTGTAACATCTGAACTGATATCCCCCTCCCCCCTCCCACATGTCAATGTCAGCAAAATGATACTGCTTACAACATAGCATACAAAAGAACACACTTCATTTTCTGTAATGTGATCGAGCAAACTGAACACTTACTTTTCTCATTACTTAAAAATGTTATTAATTCTTTTTTTTTTTTTTTGTAATTAAAGATTAAATTAAATTAAATAACGAACAAGAAAGCTACCATCTATTCCGATGGAGCAATTACACTTTTAGAGGTCCACAACTCTAACTCAATGCTGCTTATGGCATCATTATACCTAGGCACAAATGGACACACCCGACACACAGAACAAAGAGAGAAACATCTCCCTTTTTTTAGTTCTGCGTGCCTTGTGTCTGCATATGCACAGCTGAATGGGGTGTTATAAGCAAGCATTCTTCTGGAATTAGGGCACACTACTATCTCAGTGCAGGAGTGAAAGTTATCTCTCTTCTTTGCTTTCATTGCTAGTGTCTCCGTACCTCGTCTCAAATGCCCTTCCACGATCAAAAAGAATTAAATCCTCTCTTGCCAGAGAGGTAATAAACAGACAAAACTACAACTTGTAATCTTTATCTTGCAGAACCACTCAACATATTCAGTTCCCATGCATTTTTTTCATTAGAAGCAATCCGTGTTTTTCTATCCCAGGGGAAGGGAAAAAAAAAAGCACACAGAAAGCTCTTAAAACTGTGCAGTCACATTTTCCTGCATACAAATCCATGAATATCAATGACTCAGACTGTCAGAAAGATCTTTTTTTTAAAAAAAAAAAAAACAGAAAAAAATTAACAACAAAAAAACACACCCACACACTGACAAGCAAACACCACATCTGGTAGCTGAGTTACGTTTTCAAGCTTTCTCCTGTCAACAACACCCTTCCCAAAGTGCTCAACATCATATCTTGTTCTCTCTCCTTGCATCCTCCTTGGCTGGAAACATGAGGAGCTGTTCACACCTATCACATCCACCAGCTTCACTACCCAGAAAGACTCCCGCTCGCTTTCAGACCTCACAACAGGTGGGCAGGGCTGGATGTGCTGTGATATCAAGTGGATCACAGGGACAGCCGGGGGTGGTAACCAAAGGAGTCTATGAGATCACACAGCAGGTAGGCAGCACTGCTATAGCAGTTGTGCCAGTCAGGGAGCTGCCCTGGTTAACCGAAAGGTCTATAAGATCTACGGGTGAAAACAGGTAAGCACAGTTGTAACCAGAGACCAAACTGTCGGATCTCAAAAAAAGGGTAAGAATAGCTGCAACCAGACAGGTCTATCAGATCTCAAAACAGGTAAGGAGAGCTGTAACCAGACTGGTCTATCTGATCTAAAAACAGGTAAGAGCTGTAACCAGACGGGTCTGTCAGATCTCAAAACAGGTAAGAGCTGTAACCAGACGGGTCTGTCAGATCTCAAAACAGGTAAGAGCTGTAACCAGACGGGTCTATCAGATCTCAAAACAGAAGAAAAGCTGTAACCAGACTGGTCTACTAGGTCTCAAAATAGGTAAAGAGAGCTGTAACCACAGACCAATCCATCAGATCTCAAAACAAGTGAGAAGAGCTGTAACCAGTGACCAGTCCGTCAGATCTCAAAACAGATAAGAAGAGCTGTAACCTGAGGTCTATCAGATCTCAAAACAGGTAAGAAGAGCTGTAACCACACAGGTCCATCAGATCTCAAAGCTGGTAAGAAGAGCTGTAACCTGAGGTCTATCAGATCTCAAAACAGGTAAGAAGAGCTGTAACCTGAGGTCTATCAGGTCTCAAAACAAGTAAGAAGAGCTGTAAGCAGACAGGTTTATATCAATCTCAAAACAGGTAAGCACAGCTGTAACTACACTGGTCTACTAGATCTCAAAACAGGTAAGCAGAGCTGTAACACAGGTCCATCAGTGTCAGCAAGAGAGAGAATGTTGCTTATAGCCCAGCCAACCACAAACGGCCAAGGAATGTCATCGGCGTTGAAGTTAACTCACAAGTCATGAAAACAAAAACATCATTCACACAATCCTTTACAATACACCTTCTAAAAACAGACAGGAAATTCTACTGAAATCTTTCTTCCGTAAAAATCTTAGACCAGATGAAAAATGTTGATCTCTTTTAGAAACTCGAAGATCACATCAGGTGGAACATCTGAGAACAGGGTTTTTTTTATGGACTCTGCTGTAAAGTGTTTATGTCTCACATCATGCAAGTCCCAACACTCCAAACATCAGATCTCAAAACAGGCAAGAAGAGCTGTAACCAGACAGGTCTATCAGGTCTCAAAACAGGCAAGCAGAGCTGTAACAAGACTGATTTCAGATCTCAAAACAGGTAAGTAGAACTGTAACCAGGAAAGTGTGAACGGTGGAAAAATGTCTGATACAATCTTAAACACAAATCCAACCTTTTTTTTCTCCCTTTATACCCTGATGTACGAATGAATTGTTTTATACCATATTTCTCTCTGCTAGGCCTCAATTACACAAGTGCTGAATATGCTGTTACTGAACTATGCCTGCTGACTTGGCACAGCACAACTGATAGTAACTTTTCTCAATTGCTACTTTACTTGAGGTCTGGAGAGGGGATGGGGGTAGGTGGATTTTCTTATCTACCTGTGCCCTGAACAACTGAAAATGGCAGATCTGTAAAAAAAATGGCAGAGAAAAATGGCAGACCTGTAAAAATGGCAGACCTGTAAAAAATGGCAGACCTGTAAATCTACGTGATTTTCTCCTCTCCACCCTTCCAAGTACGCATAAAAAAATAAATAAGAAAAATTAGGCTCTATTTTCTTTTTCTTCTGATACAAACAGCACAGCAGAAAGAAAGACTGAAAAAAAAAATCCATAGCACCACTGAGTGATTTTTGCATTAGCAGAAGGGCAGAACAGCTCAACTGCCTATCATAAAAGAGTCATCAATGATGATTTCTGTTATTTCAAAATGAATAAAACATTGATAATTTACAGGTCAATACAATTTCAGTATCATTTTACATTCAGACAGACCCCAGAGAAGTCTTTCATTGTGATGTTTCTGTGTTTGGGGCAGAACATACATACTTAGACCGGCCCCAGAGCAGAGAACCCTTTCACTGTGGTATTACTGTGTTTGGGGGCAGAACTTTTACCTAGACAGATCCAAGAGCACAGAACCCTAAAATTGTGATGTTACTGTATTTGGGGCAGAACTTTTATACCTAGACAGATCCAAGAGCAGAGAACCCTTTCACTGTGATGTTACTGTGTTTGGGGCAGAATTTATAAAGACAGACCCCAGAGCAGAGAACTCTTATCATTGTGATGTTACTGTGTTTGGGGCAGAACTTACATACATAGACCCTCCACCACCAAGTGAATAATATGATCTCACAATTTCTTTTTTTTTTTCTCTTCTTTGACATCATCTTTTTCAGCATCGCAAACTGCTTTAAAATCACAAGAGGTGCCTGAGCTACGATCTGTTTCACAAGGAACACCCTCTACCAACAGTTTGGAGAAAGCTGCACTGATGACCTCAAGAGAATTAAAGGCATTTCAGATCTTGTTTTTTTTTTTTTCTTCAGAGTACACCATAAAGGCAAGCGACTATACATTGGATTAAAACCACCCTCATCTCCATTTGGGTTATTCAAATCATCTGACTATTTTCAACACACAACAACTACATCAACAACAAAAACACATTTGACTTCCAACACATTTTGTGAAGGGCACTTACCTAGAGGAGCAGTTTCTGCACTTTTCCTTCACAGTAATGGCATATCAGCATGCCTGTCAGACTTTGAGTCCCAAAACACGATCGGATATGGCACCAAATGTGCAACACTTGAAAGACGACATAATATCGATATATACTCATGTTCTAGGCACTGAACAAATCAATCTAGGCTGTATATATGTTATAAATGATTCTATGCTGTACTGACTTGACCTTCTGAAGTACGATCTGTCTCTCTATGGTCAGGAAAGTCATTGTTACCTCTTCCACATGAGTGGTTTATTTACATAATAAAAACCCAACTGTACACACTCAAGGCTGGATAAAACAGCCTCACACACTTGTGTTTCTCTAAACCTCATCTTACACTGTCACTCTGCAAGTAGAGTGACGCACATCATTCTATGTCCATGTATAGGTGTTTTTCCATTTCAGAATGAAATTAAAAAAGAAAAAAAAAAAAAAAAAACCACATTGATGGATCTTCAGAGTAAGTGTTACCTCATGTGACTTTTTTTTTTCTTTCCGTAAAGCACATGCAAAATTCTGTGAAGAGAATGACAGAGCATTTACAGCAATCTTAACTGGACATTTCCTGATCCCTTACCTCCAAACTAAAAAAAAAAAAAAAGAACTTAAAATGTTATGTTTTATGCATCAATATATTTCTAGGTTGGTTTATTTTTTCAGAAAAACTATAAATGATTTGAATATTTTTTTTCGTCACACGATAACCCAACAGCTGGAATGATAAAACAAGGCTCTGGGTAAGTACCAACCAGCCAGCGGTCCTTTAACTGGCAGCCACTGGGATGATGATCAGAAAGACGAGAACGCCCAGAGCGACACTGGCGTAAATCAGCCGCGTCGCCAGGCGCAAGTCTTTCTGAGCCATCCCCATCAACCCCTTGGACTGATGCATGCGTCCCCGGTGGGCGAACTTGACAGCAAAGACTCCAGTCAGCAGGAAGAGGACCACACTGACGTAGGAGGCGATCTGGATCTGCCGGTAGGACTGCCACGGCCGGGGGATCACCTCGTACAGCGGCAGGTGGCGAAGCTGCTGTCCGACTCGGTCGTGTCAGCGTAGGGGTTCTCCGCACTGCCGTCAAGGATGGGGTCGGAGTAAAAGCCGTTACGGCTGTGCTGGCCGGCAGGGGGCGCCGACTGAATGAGGGAGGAGTCTGCGTCGTGAGCGTCGGCGTCACTGTGCAGGCGTTGGCGCCCCTGTTCGGGTGCCGTTGCAGGAGAGGCCATGCTGGCTTTTTTCACTGTCCCTGTTGCCCTCTGAGCTTAATTTTCACGCACACAGAAAATGGTGACGCATCTGAAACATACCCACACCAAACACCTGTCACTTTCTTTGACTTTTTTTTTTTTTTTTTTTTTTTTTTTTTTTAGCAAATTTACATTTCTAAAAAAATATTGAGAATAAAGGTTTGTTTTGAAAAACAAAAATGCCCATAGTCTACAACTAAACGCACTCTATCACATTACAGATCATGAATTCAATACTGGTGTATGTGAGGAAAAGAAAACCTGTCCCGTTCACATTAAGAATCAAAGACATGGATGATGGAATGTTCTTTCTTTCTACAGTCTGGAAAGTCTGTGATAGTCTTAGTTTACTTATACACCACATTCATTACACATTTTCTGCTATTTTTGTAACTGGGGTTTGATAATAAATGAAAGAAAACGCACGGCATGGTCTTTTTTTTTTTTTTTTTCTTTCTTTCAGTCTCAAGGATGTGATGACATTAATTATCATATCATGAGTTTAATACGCATGATATGTAATAAGATGGTTTTTGATTATTTTCCGCATGACAGCACTTCTCTCTGAGTAGTGACAGTCACCACAGGGCCCTGTGTGCTGGGCTGGCTTATGACAACAACAGAACTATCCCTTGAACCATCGCCACCAACTTAACAGTAGCTAACGGAGAATGAAAACGACCCCCAAGAAGGCAGAATTTCATAGAAAAGCGGCTTAACCAGGAAACTAAACGAATTTCAATCCAAAGCAGGGCAGCAAAAGATAATAATTTCAATAAGAAAGCATTCAAAGCAGGACAATAAAAGACAAAATATCAATGTAAAGCCAAAAAAACAGGACAAAAAAGACAAAATTCCAATGCAAAGTGTAGAATTAGGCGTCTACTCAGCCCTGATGTGGCCCTTTGCGGTCGGCTGGGCTCTAAGCAACATTATCTAGGCATCTACTATAAGCCTCGTTGTGATCAATGTATTATGGACCAATGAGAATTCAAGATGTTCTGGGTGCTAAAGATTCAACACTCTGCTGCCCGTCGGCCTCCTGTTGCCAACAGGTCCGCTTTGGCAATGCCTTAGCTCATAAATAATACTGGCCAATTCTATATAAAGCATCTTAAGCATGACAATAAAAAGACAAAAATTCCAATGTAAATCACGTAAAGCAGGACAATAAAAGACAAATTCCAATGTAAATCAACTAAAGCAGGACAATAAAAGACAAATTCCAATGTAAAGCACCAAAAGCAGGACAATAAAAAACAAAATTCCAATGTAAATCAACTAAAGCAGGACACAAAAAGACAAATTCCAATGTAAAGCACCAAAAGCAGGTCAATAAAAGACAAAATTCCAATGTAAAGCACCTATAGCAGGACGATAAAAGACAACATTCCGAACATTAATTAACACCTACATAATTCACAACTGACCTGTCTTCCTGACTTATTTCCTGTCTCATTTCATTTGAACTGCTCTCCCTCAAATCTACCGTTTCTGATTTTAAGGTTGTTATGACTGATGAAAACGCAAAGAATCAAGGTTACTTTTATCTGATTTGACAATGGTACTTTAATAGTTTTTAATCAACCTGTATTCTAGGCAAACTGAAACTGAAATAATTGGCAAACCTCTAGAAATGAACTGGATCCTGATGTCACTGTGAGAGATGCGGTCTTGAGACTCAGCTTCTTTCATACATCATTTCCCCCATATCACTTTGATCGTTCTCTCAGATGAGTCGGAAGCTCTCAAAGACAGCATACCTTCTTGGTTCTTCTTCTTCTTTTAAGCATTGCTATGTTGGTGGTCCAGTGTTGTAGGTGAAGTCCACTGTCTCCTAGAGCAACATTGTCACCTTCCACAGCTTCTCCTGCAGGAAAACTACACTGGGCTATGTTCCTGTCCTAGAGAAAAAGACACATCCAAAGGTGCGGTGGGACCCAGAGAAGTACTGTCCTCAAGTGCCCAATGAACCAGCTGGGGGCAACGCTGCACCACCCTCGGAGGCCCAGGCTGTGTTCACACAGGATGCAGGCATGTACAGGGGCGTTCCATCAAGATGTCAAGGGACATAACTGCTCCAACTGGGACCGACAACACTGCTGAAGCAGACAAATGGACAGACCCTACGACAGGTGGGCTAGCATCTATGGACCAGCACCACACGGGCGGGCACTCATCTGTCTATCTTCAGCCTGCAGAGATGCAAGAGGACTTCACTGATGCTCTGTTCTCAGTCTGAAGCTGGTGACCTGCTGTGCTGTTTCCAGCTGGCAGATCCCATCCTTCTCTGGTTCTATCTGCAGATGTGTCTCCGTTTGCTTTTGAAGTTACTTTTAAGAAGGGTCTAACATGTTTACACTACACTTTGGAGAAGTTCGTTTATATACTTAAGCACTTGCACATTCACACATACACACACACACACACACACACACACACACACACACACACACACACACACACACACACACACACACACACACACACACACACACACACACAATTTACCTTACTGGGTCAGTCCAGACACTGGCTTGGTTTTTTTTTTTCTGCCAGGATTCATTCCAAGCCCCTACATTGCCACCATCTACAAAGTGCAGTTATTTACTCTGTCAGTGTCTGAGACTCCAGGCATGAGGAAGCAGCGGTACTATCAAAAGCCGTCCTTGCCGTCATAACCATCTACGGCTGTTCTTCTTCTATGACCATCATTATATTGATGATTCTGTTGTATACTTTGGGGTTTGCGAAGGTTTGCGCTGTGTTTGTCATAGTTTAGATTTCAGCTTAAGGGGGGGGGGGGGTGGGGTGGGGGGGGGGATGTAGGAGGAGGTGGGGAGGATGGGGGGGGTGGGGTGGAGGGGTGTAGTAGGAGGTGGGATGGGGGGGGGGGGGGATGCTATCGGTGGTGTTATTGGTGATAGGCAAGTCTGGACCTGAAGCGGTCCAGGGTTTCCGCTGTCACCACAACCTCTGGTAGTTTGTTCCATTCTGGGATGGTACTCAGGAAGAAGGACATATGTCGATAGTCTGTCCTGCATTGCGGGATATCATAGCTGCAGCTGTTGTTTTTTCTTGAACTTCTTCTGGTCTTGGATTTCCTGAGCAGGTACTTAGAGCTGATGTCAACGAGGTTATGATGCAATTTGTACATCATTTCCAGTCTTGCTTTTCTGTCTGCGTTTCTCTAGCATAGGCCACATCAGAGAGTGTGTAGGATTACGTCTACACTGGTTGTTGGTCTGTGGCTGTGTGTGACCCATCTGGCTGCTCTGCACTGGATCTTTCTGATCTCCTGGATCTTGCTGCCGGTGTGGGGGTCCCAGACACATGACACGTACTCAACAATCGGTCGAACAAGGGTTTTGTATGCAGTTTCCTTTGTCTGTCACAGTGCTGAGGCAAAACTGTCTCCTTTCAACTGGAGGTCCCAGCCCTGGTCTCTCACTAGTATCAGTAACACCCTGAGCACGACCTACCTTCTAAACTAACAAGAATTAGCAGCTCCATCCTCTTCGAACCTAGGTGTCATATTGCCGGAGGTCGTCTGCTTGCTTTTACCTGGCCATCCTTGAACACTTCTCACGTGAATTGCACTTCTGCTGAGCTCGCCTGTATGCACAGCATCCTTGAGTGGCTACAAGTCTCGACTTCTCCGCATCATATGTGCAGGCAGTTTGTTCCTGCTTGCCACCGAAGTTGATGCGTTTGTCAGTTTTTTCATTCCCCATAACGTCACGGGGTAGGAGGAATTGGCGGGGGAGGGGGGGGGGGGGGGGGGGGGGGGAATGGCATTTCTACTTGTGGCCCACGGTATGGAACTACTATAAGGCTTTTTGCAGATGACAGCTTAGTATATCACAATCAGAAGCAAGAATGATACATGCATTCTACAAGAAGAGATGTAAACGCTTTACAAGAGTGGGAAAGAAACTGGAAAATGGAATTTCATCCCCAGAAGTGTCAAGTTTTGCGTATATGTAATAAACGCTCACCAACTAGATCAGAATATTCTATTAACAATACTATTCTTAAAGAAACCAATGCTGCAAAATATTTAGGCGTGATTATAGATAGTCATCTCAATGGGAAAGAACATTACAATTTAGTGTAGTGTACATGTAACTTATTGTAAGAAAGCAAAACATCTTAGCTTTCTTATACAGGAATATCAACGACTGCCCCAAAAAGGTTAAGGACGACTGCTAAAAAACACTGGTTAGACCAGTACTGGAATATAGTTGCTCAGTCTGGGATCCTTACCATCTAAAGGACATTGATAACCTCGAAAAGATTCAGAACAGAGCAGCACGGTTTGTAACAGGGAACCATATCAGAGAGAAGGGGAATACTAGGAAGAACATGAGGAAATTAGGATGGAAACCCTTAGAAGAGAGACGAGCGTTTATTAAACTTAATATCTTCTTCAAAGGCAGAGCTAAAGCAATTGATATCCCAATGGAACAACTAGTATTGAATAAAAGTAGCACCAGGAGTGGCAGTCAATCTTAATTTCTTATGCCATACCTGCATCCAATATTGACAACCATTTACATTCATTTTATCCTAGTTCTGTACGGCTGTGGAACTCACTACCAGGTGCCATCAAGATTGCCACAAATGCAGTCTCATTTAAAAATCAAATTGATTCGACAGTCTTGAGATCTGCATATTGACTGATTTTCTCTATTTTAACTTCCCCAGATATTTTATGGTTACCTGGGCCTGAATCTGGCCATTGCTTTTAACGTTTTGGATATCATGTGCGACCCTTTGTTGCCAAATTTTGCTCCAGGGGCCAACAGGCTTAGTCACACTTTTTAGGACTTTATTTATTATATTTTTTAACATGCGCGCTGGTGACCTACTCGTTTTTGAGTGAACCAGTCTTATAGGAAGAAGAAGAAGAAGGGTATAAAACGCCCTTATGGTGTCCCGAGTCACTTTAAAGTCTATGGAGACGACGTGACGATTGATTTGAAGATTGATTTGAAGGATCTGGTCTGTCTGGCTGGACTGAAGACCCTGGAGAAGAGCTCAACAGTCAGTGACGAAGAACATGTGGGATGACAGACCGTTTCTTGCAATTACGTCTCATGGTCCCAAGCCGTGCTGTTGTCATCATGCAAGTGCCTTCAACGCCAGTTTGGCCCGGCTTTAGACAAGGAAGAAGAAGAAGTGTTTTGTGTTCAGTATGACGAGCCCTAGGTATCAATCACATTGGTGGTAATCAGTCATTCACTTACAACGTCACTTTGAAGAGAAAAGAAAAATTCGCACAGATCACGAAAATTTCTAAAGTTTCGACGAGCTCAGATGAATTGTAACTAGTCAAAACAACAACACATGAACAGAAAAGAAAAAAAAAAAAATCTTACCTTTCAGCGCAGCCACCTTATGTTTACGTTTTGCTCGATCAGGTGCTTTCCGGAAACGTTGCAAATGGAACAATTTACCGTTTGAGAATAGTTGATCCAAACAGGAATGAGAGCGGTGTCTTCGAGATTGTGATGGGGGGGGGGGGGGGGGGGGGGGGATCGTATGTGTGTATACTGATGTGCGTGTATGTGTGTGCGCGCGCAAGCTTATAAAACATCGTGTGGCCGAGGAGATGGGATCTGAGATATTTGCATAAATGTCTTCCTTTGGGAAGAGACTGGGTGCGTTGACGGGATCTTCTCTTCTTCTTCCATAGAGCGACCACAATCAATATTCTGATTCTTATGTCGCAACATTGAAATATTGAAAAGGGGCCCACCGGTCAGCGTTCAGTGTTTAAAACAAAACAAAAAATTCCCACTAGCATCGCCAGTCAGTCTCGCTGCCACCAAGACGCGTCATCCAACTGGCCGCCGTGGCGAAGTGGTTAGCGTCGCGGACTCCTGGCTGGGAGGTCGTGGGTTCGAATCCCATCAGAGTCATGTGGGTTTTTTCTGCCCTAACCGGCTCCTACCCAGAGTTGAGTTTGCTGCGGACTCAGCTGGGAAGACTGGGACCACACAGTCGAGTTTCATCCACTTAATGGATACGTTTCTGAGAGTGTTGCTCAAATTTCCAACACTGCAGGTGCCAGTATCTCTCGGGCCTGGTTGACGCCGGGACATATTATGAAAGGAAGCGTAGAGTACAGCCCTGTCATATAGTCTCAGACCGAAATGGAAATCCGTAGCATCATCATTCTCATTCTCATCGATCAGCATAAAAAAAAATGTCTCAAATTCTGTGGCTCTTTATGCCCTGCTCTCATGGTGACCTCAGTTTTGATGTCCTCTCCATGTCTGTGGCCTTGGTTTGGTTCCGTCAGGGTCACTGGTACTGGTGAGTCCATGGGGACTGTTGTTGGACGGATGTGGTGGCGACCTCCGGAGGGAGACCTCACTCACACCAGCTCCGCGACTAAGCAATTATTGATCTAGTTGCAAAGTGAGACGACTGCAGGCAGAAATCTAAACAAATCTTAAATAAATGTCAGCAAACCGCCCAGAGAAACATGGACAAATGAGTCACAGAGACAAAACACAACGCGTTTCGACCTCTTAGGTCTTCTTCAGGTGAGACAAAAACGAGTAAAAAATAATGAAAATTCACTTACTTTGATCGCTTCAGAGATCAAAGCTAAGTAAATTTTCATTATTTAATTTGTTTTTTGTGTCTCACCTGAAGAAGACCTAAGAGGTCGAAACGCGCTGTTTTGTCTTGTGATTCGTTTGTTGTCACGTTTCTCTGGGCGGTTCGCTGACATTTATTTAAGATAAGCAATCATTGTCGTCAGTAGGGGGCTTAGTAGGTGATGTCCTGCATATGTTAGATCAGAACAGGCGCCACTGAACACCACCTAAGTGACTCGGCAGCAGTGCAGTGCCTCCTCTGGTGGGTTGCCTCTTGACGACTTGACATTGACTGCACCCTGTGGATTGCCGGTGCTACAGTGGGGCCGACCGGGCTGTGGCTGTGGATGGGGTGTCGGAATGAGCGGCATGGGTACACTGCCTCTGAGGAAGCGCAGAGGTTGGGACAGCAAAAAAAAAAAAAAAAAAAAGACACATCATCCAGTCCTCAGTGGGGTCTCCTCTCAAGAGATCCCTCTGCAAACATAGCCTGTCTTGCTGCCACCAAGACACACCACTTCGACTTTTGTCTTTGAAGTCCCTCCTCACAGGATCCACTCCAGGTTTTTGCCTTCAGTGAACCTGCTAGGCTGTGCACACCCCAACCCGTCACAATAATGCCATGAGACATGGCGACAATGACGTACGTCTCAGATTCAGATAAGAAGGGTGCACAACTCATCAATGCCCCCCAAAATGACAAACGGACATTGGTGTTCCCACTAACGTTGTAACATGTCATAGAGGGAGGGACCAAGAATGATTTTTCCTGACCCCCAAATACAGATTTTTTTTTTATAAATCAGAGAAAGACAGGCAGAGAGAGCAAGAGTTTTGCTGATAGTCTTTCCTGTCTATCTCTATCCCTCTCTCTCTCTCGATGAGTCTGCCCCTTTACCCGTTTTTATTCATTATTTTCAAACTTAGGTTGTTTGTTAAGTTCTATATATTTTTCATCACCTCAAATTTCGAGATCATTGCAATGTAAATCACAGAATCTGCCTCAGCTTCAGAGGAGCCTGGCCAGTTTAATTTCACAGTCTGTAGATCTTAATTCTGCTCCGTATGTCTGCGCATGTGTGAGTGAGTGAGTGTGTGTGTGTAGAAATGTCAAGGTGGGGATAGGTACTGACTGATGCCTCTTCTTTTTATGGTTGTGAGATGTTGATGAAATACATGGGAATGGTGGTGGAACAGTGTGTGTGCGTGCATGCATGCATGCATGCGTGTGTGTGTGTGTGTGTGTGTGTGTGTGTCTGTGTGCACGTGCATGAGTGCATGCTCATAGTTAATATTTGATCATTTAAACCAACTTAACGATGGCAGGGATGGGGACTTCAAATAGAAACACACACACACACCCACTGACAGTATAACTGTGCAGTGTGACATTCAGACATCAAGTGCAAACATTCATGATCACTTGCAAACTGAGTAGGTTCAAAATATTTTACTTGATAACAGAGGCAGACTTATCTGCTGCAAAATTCTCTTCCACAGCAATCTTCCCTGTACAGAACCAACTGCTCATACCTCACTAAAGACAATGAAAATACATCCATTCAACTGCAAACACTACTTCAGTCCCATGCACATAACGCAAGTAACAAATCATACATCAAAGTTCATAAAAGCAACTAACTTTGGTTGTCAAAAAAGAACCTGTTTCAAGATATATGCCCCCCTTTCCAGGATCAAAATGATTGGCTTGAATTAAAATAACTTTCAGACAGCAATCTGAAACTTAGTTGCTGTTTCTGTATCTTTGGCTTCACAGCAGACTGCTCAACACAGGTTAATGTTGAAAATACGACAAAGAAAGCAGACCTCTCAAACCCAGTGTTAAGCATGGCTGACCATTTCCAGACATCCACATGCACAACACTGTCCATCTGGAATTCAACATCCACATCGATCATTCCTGCACACTTTTCAATCCCTTTCCTATTTCTTCAAACCTTCACCTATTTTTTTCCACACCTCTTGGCATCTTTCCCTATTTCTTCTCTCATCCTACCTCTCTATACAGTTTTCTACCTCTTCAAACTTTAAGCGTACTTCTTCATCTCTTTTCCTTCCTTTTCGTAAGTTCTCCAGCCTTTTCATTCCTTTTTCACACCTATCCATACGTTTTCTTTCCTCCTCTAATACTGTTCCCACCTCTTCATATCCATTTCCTTTCTCTCCATACTGTCTGCGACCTCTCTGTACTGTCTCCCTCCTCTTCATACTTCTCCTGTCTTCCCTACCTCTTCATATTTTTCTCTGCCTCATTATACGTATTCCTTACTCTTCATAGTTTTCTCTGCCTCATTATACGTATTCCTTACCTCTTCATAGCTTTCCTATTTTTCCCTCCTTCAGACATTTTTTTTCTCCTTTTCCCGTCCTCATTGTACATTTCCTTGTTTTCACACCCACATTCTGTGTTTCCCACTTTCCTTCCCTCGTACATTCTCTGCTTTCCCCCTCCCTCTTTGTACATTTTCCTGCCCCCCCCCCCCCCCCCCCCCCATCCCTCCCTTCATCGTACATTCTCCTACTTCTTCCTCCCTCCTCATACATTCTCTATTTTTCTCTTCCCTTACACACTTTCTCGCTCCCCCCCTCCTTCTTGGTACATTTTCCAAGTACTCTCTCCCTCGTAGTACATTTTCCTAATTTTTCCCTTCTCGTTTCATACCTTTTCCAAATGTTCCCTTTCTCATTTTTTTTTTTTCTTTTAACTTTCCTCCTATATTTTTTTTCTTCCTCTCCATACTGTTTCCTACCTCTTCATTATTTTTTGTGCATCCGCTTTTTAAAACTTTCTCACTATATCTTTTTTTTCTTCGTCCTCTCCATACTGTTTCCTACCTCATTTTTTTTTTTTTTGCTCCTGTTTCATACCTGCTCTTTCTTTTCCCTTCCTCTTCACACATTTTTTTTTTGCTTTTCCTCTCTTTTTATACTTTTTTCCCACTTTTCTCTTCCTCTTCATTCCTTTTCCTACCTCTTCCTACATTTTTCTTCTTTCCTTTCCTCTCCTTCAGTCAGTCACCTGCTCCAACATACTTTTCAATATCTTTCATATCTTTTCCTACTTTTCTTTTTCTTTGAAATACTTGTGGGTTGACTTCTACACAGTGACAGCCCTGATAAGGACCTTTGCAGTGAGCTGGGCTATAAGCAACATTACCTTACCATACCTCCTACTTTTCTGTCCTCTTATTACCCTTTTCCTACCACTCCACACTTTTTCTACCTCTTCACATCTTTCCCTAAATTCCTTTCCTTGTTACACCTTTTTCCCATCTCTCCCGTTTTCACCAACTTTCATTTTATCACTTTTTACCCCCGACTTTACGCCTTGGCTTAAGGCTGAGTCAAGACCAATTGACATAGGCTAGAACACCAAGGCTATATCAAAATGTTGTTATGCTCTGCATAGTTATGCAGGGATAGTCTTCAGTCATGATAAAGCTCCTAGCATAACATTATCAAAAGTCTCCAAAATCCCTTGCGAGGTCAGAGTGTGGCTGCTGCCCACATGGCAGGGTAATCAAAAACGGTCACACACACATAATGTTCTCATCCTTAGCCGATGCATTTGTACCATGGGGTTCAAGTACTTTAGCTGTTTGGATGATCCCTGGAGTCTTTTAGCCAGGGTACGACAACAGCAACAACCCTCGACTTTCCTCTTCAAATCCTTTCCTGTCTCAGAATTCTGTTGCATACCTCTTTCTGTTTTTTTCTGTGTCGCTTCAAACAATCTCCCACTCATTTGCATATCTTTCCCCTAACTCTTCATACCTTACCCTATCTCTTATATAAACATTTCCCAAAATACATGGTCACTGTGATTCTATGCTACCCAAGACAATCAAAACTAACAATATAGTTGTTGGCAGAGATCCACGAGGGGATATCAGGGGGTCTTTTGTACAAATAGTTCCCCCACCTTCTGGACATTCTGTGCTAGTAATGTCCCCTTTTCCTTTCAGTAACTCTGTCTCCTCCTGTGCTGTACTGTCGTCTACTGTCCTTTCTCTCTACCATATCTTTTATCTGTCTTTTTCCACAACCTCTTTCCACAAATTTCTGCACTCAACGAAGTCGGAGTGAACTGACTATACTCTTGAGTATAGTGCAAGTATCCCAACAGGGTAAAACAAGTTCACATGCTACCAGATACTGGAGCGCTGAAGAAGAAGAAGAAGTTGGCAGAGAATCTTACCTACTAGTAAAAGATTGCAACCTCGATGATTAATTATACACAAGTTGTAGGATATGATCTCAGCTGCTGCAATTTTTTTTTTTTTACTGCTAATTCACAATACTGTAACACGAAACACAGCTGAATAAATGTAACCTAATATCACATCACTTCCTTGTTCTTACAATCACCTGTGTGGTGACACTAGTTCATAGAGAACAGGCTCCACAAATTCTTCAATTAAACAGAAGAACAACTGACAAACAAATGGTGCACTATGCTTACATCTACACAGTTTGTTTGCAAATTAGACTGAAAGAAAACTGAGGACTCAAACCAAAGCAGCTTGGTAAGCAACGACAGGTCTCCCGCACCACTCTTTCTGCCATTTCATCTCATTGCGTCAAATGTTTAAATCGCCACCAAAACCAGGTGGCAAACAAATTCTGCAACATTTTCTCATTCAAACTGACTCAGGATGGAAGAAT